>JASANW010001249.1:0-31531 GCA_030849725.1 Trypanosoma boissoni
GATTATGCCCCTAATTGTGTAAAACAATATTGGTCGGGTGAAACGTATCGCGTGTATTTTCTGGCGCAGCAGCAATATGAACTACAGCATATATATATATATACAGTGTGAATATACTCTTTTTTTTTTTTTGGTGTATCTTTTGGTCTACTGCAAATCCTTAAATAATCGAGAAAAGAAAATACGCTCTGCGCAGAATGATATCTGCTCATTATAATAATCCCATTCGCTGTGAATTGAATACAAAGTCCACGAGGTACCTTTTTCTAACTAAATCTTTTTAAAATTTTATGCATCGCAAAAAACAAAAAAAACAAAACAAAACAAAAAAAAGACAAGTTAAGAATATAAGTTCACAAAGATTACAGAATATATCATATAAAACTATCACTTTATGTGTTGACATCTTACCTCCTTCCCCCTCTTTTCGTTTTGTACGGCTTAACCATTCCCCTCAGGCGTTGAAGAAGATGTGTCTTTGAGGATTTTTGTAAAAGACTCGGCATCCAAGTATCCCGCTCGGGATGTTCGCACCTTCTTCAAGGCGAGGCGGAGCATAGTTCGCTCTGTAGGAGTCAAGGAATCTTTTTCACTGTTTCGGAGAAATGTTTCCACCCGCAGCATGGCAAAATATAACACCTGGTCTCTCTGTTCACACCTTTGATGATGATCTAGGGAGGCCAGAGTGAAGAAGAACCTGATGAGTGTTACTTTGTCTTCCTTGTACGTATCAAAAGACAGTGTCCTTTCCTTTCCTTCCCCTTCTTCTTCCCCTACTTTTATAAATAATGTGATAATTTCTTCGAGTTCCTTTCCTAGAGGAATGCCATGATAAACAAGCAGTGTGCCTAATATAGAAACCCCCAAGCGAAAAAGTATAAAATCCCTTGACGTGGAGTCGGGGAGACAAGGCGCAGTTTCCACCGCGAGTTGCAAAACCTCCGCACACTCTTTCACCAAAGCTCGAAGACTCAGTGGGACACTTTCAAGAATTGCACAGACTCTGGGCCATAGATCCCACGCGAAGCCTTCCGTGAGTACATAACTATGCCGATGTATGCATCGGAGAGCCTCCATGAGAACGACTGTAGCCCCTTCCACGTGGAGACTTGCCTCCGCTATACGAACTACATATCTCATGCTCGACGGATCAGCTATAATAGTCAGCTTCAGAATATTTGGTAAAGGTAATACAAACACTCCCACCGCTTCGGCGCTACACATCGAACAAATACATTCAAACACATCAGCCAATTGCTCGAGTGTCAAAGTATGCACCCCCGCCCCACTGCATACAAGGGACTTTTCTTGCATCAACACCTGACTCGTTAGCAAGCGACTTACTTTTCTATAAGCGGTTGCTTTCGTATCGCTTGAGGCGCTCGCGGAACGCTTCCAAAACAATTTGGATAGTTTGGACGAACCACCACTACCATTATCACTGCCCCCAACACCATGAGCAGAAGAGATCTTCACCTCTTCAAACTGCCGCAATTGAGCTGCCACGACACACATGCGTTGGAGTTCGGATGGGCTCCAAAGGAGTGCGGTTCCTTCCGTGCAGTGTTCAAGAAACGAATCTAATACAGCATGAACAAGACGCATGCATCTATCTCTCAGTAGTGAGGGGTCGGTTTTAAATTTCCCAGCAACCGAAATGGTCGATTTTTCATCGGGGAGCTGTGCAACAACCACAACGGCGAAGAATTGCACCATCAGGCAACACAGAGTAGGAGACCTGGTGAGAAGATCCATACGTTGCTCTACGATTGCCACAAGAGTTGCCAGATCACACCAAGTTATGTTAGATTCTCCAGCGAGCCCCTCGCAAGAGGCTTCCATCACACGGGAAATAGACTCCACCTGACTGGAAGGATCGGAAACACGCAGTACCTCATGAAACAACTCCAAAGTCGTGTGAACAACATTCTCAGAGAAGCCGTGACGTAAGGCATTTGCGAGAACCAAACTTAGATCGTCCAGATTGAGTTTTAAACGTGAGCGTGACTGACGAATATCAGAAAGGAGTCGTTGGCTCAAGAGATCCCGGAGATCCTGAGGCGAAGATCCCGCTTCCAAAGAAGAAGACAAATAGTTTTCGTCAGATCCACGTTGCCGCTCGTTATGTACTGTTGAATTTGTGGAGGGGATAGAAACACCGAAAAAATGGGCTTCCAGTGACCGCGACGGGTTTTTTAGTGAACTCGATTGCACACGTCGCATAAGGACATCAAACGGGAGGGACGCAATCCGCTGTTCGAGCTCCTTTACACATGGCAGCTTTAGCTTCATGAACGTGGCAAAAACGCCAAACTATGCACCAGATTCATCTGATTACACGTTCAAACGCCAAAAAAAAGTGCGTGCCCCAATTCGCTAAAGCTATCAAGAAAATAAAATGCATTACGCAAACACACACACACACACACAAGGCAAAATAAAGTCATTCAAACAACAACAAAAAAAGAAGGAGAAATGTTGCGAGAAAACAGGGGATGATAATAAAGCAAGCCTTATAAACATGAAGGACATGACACACACACACACGAACACGCAGACGCAGACAGAGAGAGAGAGAGAAACAACAACAACAACAAATAAACTCACAAAGGAAAAGAACCCACACTTAGCATTACAGAAGAAATGAAGAATTCAAATTTAAAAGAGAAGAAAACACTAATTAGAAAAAAAAACAAAAAAACTTACGCCTCAGGTGACTTCTCCTCCCCTTCATACTCATGAGTGCCTTCTTCTGTTTCTTCCCCTTCTCGTTTTTCTTCTTCTTTGTCTTCCTCACCATAGGCAGACTTTTGTTCTTCAACCTCCTGCTCTTCCCCCTCGTCTTTATTTTCCTCTTCCACTGCATGACTGACAATCTCTGCTGTCGAATGAGGCTCCCCTGGCCTTGACACCGAGGCGAGAAGTGTCTCAATGATCTTTAGCACCTCACTCCCCTCTGCATTCTCCAACTGCCTCTGTCCTTCTTCGTCTTCACCTCCTCCTTCTCTTTCTCCCTCTACTTCTTTTTTTTCTTCGTCTTCTTCTTCGTTGTCATTCCGCAAAATATCGCTTTGCTGTACACTGAGTGTGTGCTGCATTCCCACAATTATGTCCCGCTCCGCCGCAAGCTGTGCCTGCAGCGCATCACGTTCCTTCGCAATCTGCGCAACCCGCGCATGCCACTCCCCGTCCCCTGCCCGCACGGCTTCTGTAATGCGCTGCGCAACCCCACCGCCAAGCGCGCGACACTCTTCTGCGAATCCCTTATGCAGTGCGCGCAGCCGCTCATCCTGCCGCTGCACCGCATCGGACAAGGCCCGCACGTGCGCAGCCTCCGCGGCGGCACGTCCTCGTTCGCGCTGTGCCATGGCCTGCGCAATGCCTTCGCCCACACGCTGCAGCGCGGCAACGACACGATCCACTTCTGTACCAGGCGCATCAAAGGCGGCGGCTGCGCGACGAGTGAGTTCGGCACTCACGGCACGTTCGTCTTGCAGTGTATTGTGCAGCGCCGCGGTTACTTCAGTCCCGGCGCGATGGAGCGCAAGAACGGCACTCAACGCGGCGGCAAATCGCTGCGCGAGAGACGCAGCCGCACTGTACCGCTCCTGCAGAGCCTTGTAGGACTCCCGAAGAGAGGTGGAGCTGCGGGAAAGTGAGGCATTGCGCTCGAGCGTTGAGGCAAGCGCCGCATTGCACGCATCCAGAGAACCGCGGAGTTCAGTCTCGGTGGCATGCAGTTGCGCACGCGTCGTGTCGCGTTCTGCCTCAGTGGTCTCCAACGCACTGCGACACGCACGGAGCTGCGTGTCCAGCGAAAGCACTGCGTGTTGTAAGGCTACGCATGACAAGACTGGGGAGTGACAGGAGGATCCCTCCGCGTTTTCTTCAGCGGAGGCGATGAGTGCATCATTTGCTTTGGCCTGCGCGAGAGAGACCGTTTGCTCCACTGTCAAAGCTCCAGAGAGAAGACACACATCCTCGTCTGCCGTACGGCTTTTTCCCTTTTCATCCTTCTCTCCCTCGTTATTCGTCTTCTTCCCACTGTCGATACGGAGGACGGCCTCTTGTGTGTGTAGCGCAGTGATGCGTTCCTCGCGCACTGCAATGCACTTCTGCAGCTTTTCCCTCCGCCGCTCAAGCCGCGCCACTTCGCCACACAAATCCTCTCGCCTCTTCTCCAACTCCTGCGCACACTGCGGGTCATTGCCATTGCCACCAGGCCGCGCCGCCGCCGCCTCACGAATGCACTGCGCGGCGCGCGCCACCTCCGCCTCTTGCATTTCCCCCGCAAGCACATCCGCAAGACTGGCGCGCAGAAAGTCACGCTCGACGGCGACTCCGGTCCACTGCGCGCGAATCTCTCGCGCCTCGTCCCGCGCGCGGTCCAACTCCTCTGCGAGGCCTGCGATCTTTCCCACAACCGCCCCGCGCGCGCGCTCGAGCCGCTGGAGCCGCGCCTTTCCCGCGCGCCACTGCTCGCGCTCCTGTCGCCACTGCTCGCGCTCGCCGCGGAGCCGCTCGAGTTCCGCGCGGCCGTCGCGCCAAAAGTCCAAAGCCTCGCGCCGCACAGAGTCCGCCGGGAGCGCCGCCGCCGCCGCGTCGAGTCGCCGCCGCTTCTCCGCGCGCTCCTCGACTTTCTCCTCGCGCAGTGCCGCGAGCTCCGCCTCCGCCGCCGCCGCGCGCGCCGCGGCCCTCTCCGCGAGCCCCCGCGCCGCCGCGCCCTCCGCGAGCCCCGCCGCTGCGGCCTTCTGCGCCGCGACGGTCTCGTCCAGCAGCCGCGCGCGCTCCGCGGCGGCGGAGAGGGCCGCGCGCGCCTCCGCCTCGCGCAGCTGCAGGCGCCACACGTCCCGCGCCGCCGCCGCCGCGCAGAGGGACTCGCGCAGCGCCGCCAGTCGCTCGAGCAGCGGCGGGAGGGCGAGCGCGGCGTCGGCGCTGCGGTGCGCGAGGGCCTCCGCGGCGGCAACGGCGGCGGCGCCGCGGGCGGACACACTCTCCAGCCCCGCGCGGAGGGCGGACTCCGACGCGCGGAGCCCGCGCAGCTCGCACAGCAGCGCCGGGGGGGCCGTCGCGGCGGCGGACTCGTCCTCCAGCGCCCGCACACGCGAGAGAAGGGCATCGCGCTCGGCGGTGAGGGCATCGACCTGCGAGCTCAGCGCCACCACACGCGTCGCATGGGTTTCCATGAGTTCGCGTAAAAGGGACTCGTTCTGTCTGCTAAGCACACGAAGAGATTCCATCAGGGCAGGCGGTCGCTCGGCCTCCGTTGCGTCCAAGCCAACGGCTTGTGAGACGGACACATCCAACACACGCCGCGCATCGTCAAAAAAGCGCTGCAGCTGATCTTGCAGAACGCTCTGTAAAACACACTCGTGCTCGGGAAGACCAATTCGTAGTTTGAGCTCCGCGTTCTCCGCAATTAACTGCGGAAGAAGCACAGAGGGGTCCACTGCAGCCGTGTCAGCCATTGCGTCGTGTGCGTGTTTCCGGTTTTTTTTTTTTTTCCCACTCTTCCCTCACTCTTCTACTCCTTCTCCGTGTAGTTGTTGTTACTGATTTCATGCAATGTAAAAAAAAAAAAAGCAAAACAAAGAAAAAATACATAAGAAGAAGGACAAACCAAACAAACCAAAAAGCAAACAAACAACGAAACAACACCAGAAAGAAACCTCTTACGCTGACAAAACCCAATCAATCACAGAAAAAAAAAAAGAAAGAAAGGCTACGAAATGTAAGTAATAGCGCTAAGACGTGAACTCTATCACGAGGTATATGCACATCAATGGAAAAAAAAAAAAATGCATAGGTAAGTAAATATCCCTTCTTTTCTTCTCCTCTTTCCCAGTCACGTACTCCGGTTGCCCTCTTATTCCCTTTTCGGTTCTTCCGCGACAAGTGTACCGCGGCGGTGCATAGGTGGCGCGTATCTCGGTGGCGACTGGTACACAGGCTCTGGCAGTTCCCCAGAGCGCAGCTGAGCCTCCAGCGGTGCCCCACTGTCCCCGTGGCGCCTGTGTCCATTCTGAAAGAGTCGACTGTTCTTCGATATGTTCCGCGAGTGATAATTGAAATTCGCCGCACGGTGCCCATCGCTATCCGCAAAACCACCCGCGCTCATGGAGCCACGGGCAAAGCGTGCGACGAGGCAGACGCTGCGCATGGAGATGCCGAGTTTTCTCGGCTCGGACCACTCCACTGGGAATGGGTTCAGCCCCGCCTCACCCACACGCTCCATGGAAGTGGGAAAGTCTTGATCCACTAACACATCATAGACCGCATTTACACCACACAGGTGCGAGAGAACCGAACAGCCAGGCTCCACACGAAGAACTTGCCATGGTATCTTTTGAACACTTTGCACCACCGCATCCGCAACACGGCGGCCATTCGTGTTCTCTTGCACAATAAGTGTTCGTCTCCCCGCAAATGCCATAAGATCAGCAAGTGGTGGGGCATCGGAAGACATTTCAATAGGTTCCACATTGAGCGCACGTTGTTGTGCCGCAGCGGCATCGTTTGGCGCGGTGGCGCCGGTAAGAGCCATCATACAAACTTTGTTTGTGCGAGCCGTGCCGTATCCCATAAAGATACCGTGTGAGGTAGAGACAAAATCACCGGCACTCGCTGCCCCGCCCTTCACGTCTTGCAAGATATGATTAAAGTCCGCTGTAGCTCCACAGGCCCGCATGTAGCGAAGCGTCTCACTCGCCTCGGAGCTACGATGCTCCCGACCATACTTTGGCATCGGCAAAACAACATCATAGTGTTGAAACAACAAATCCGCAGCAAAGAGACAGTCAAAGTAAGGACACGATCGCATCTCGTGAACTTGCTCCACAAGTTGTGTTTGCTTCAGCACAAGAAACAAATCGCGTAACTGGCGCATACAAAGTGCTGTGTCGATTTCCTCACCGCTAGGGCTATGTGTGGGAAGCGTCTGCTCTGGTGGAAGACGGTAGAGAACATTTGTGTAATGCCTCGAAGAGGCAACAACAGAAACAATGGAGCAAATGCGAAATTGTCGAAATGAACGGGAAATCGAAAGACACCGGGACCGCATCAAATAAGAGAAGCAGTTTGGTATCACTCAGTAATAACACCGTCAAACAACAACAACAACAAAAAAAAAAAAAATGTGAAAAAAGGACTGATGTGCAGCGCTAAACCACACAATCGTTTATATGTTTGTTTTTTAATGTATCGATTTCCTTACCATTTTTTTTTTTACGTTCATTCAATAGATCAAAAATAATATTCGTAATTACACACACACACACACAGGCAGAGAGAGAGAGAGAGAGAGAGAGAGAGAGAGGGAAACGGTAACTCTAAAGCCGAAATACGTACACGAAGGACTGAAACAAATAACAGGAAATAAAGTCAAAGAGAAGAACTCCAAGTACGAAAGAGTTCGATTCATATGATGTCCCGGATCGCAGCCATCTGTTATGAGCCACCCAAGGCAAAACAACAACAACAACATGGACCACACGCACATAGAGACACATTAACCACAAATAAAACAAAAAACAAAAAAACAAAACAGCTTCACAAACAATAGTTTTACTACGAAGGGGCGACACCCGTCGCGGTTTCGGCCGAAACTTTTGCTGCATCACGACCTCGTCGCGAGTTATGCTGTGTTGTTTCTTTGGGATGAAAATCCATTAGCGCAATTTTCCCGCGTGTGTGACCTTGCGCAATGATATCCAGCGCTGTGCCTGCGCGACTGATGGCAACCGTCTCCACATGCACCCGAAAAGCCCCACGTGTGTATAAATCCATCACCGTCTCCAGCACTGTCCGTAGTTTCCCACGCGTGAGCGGGTGGGCATAGAGCCCACCGAGGTACACATGACTCAAAGTAATTTGTCGCCGAAAGAGTACATCCGTATCAAGCGAAAGTGGCGCGGGGACAACACAGAATCCCCCACCAAATCGCAACACATTCACCAAACGACCCGCCCCATCCGCACCGCTAAGCTCCAGGACATAATCCACTCCAAAGCCCTCTGTGCGGGCAAGGCACTCGGCCACCACATCTACCTGTGTGTAGTCCAACACACAGTCCGCCCCTAGAGACTTTACAAAAGCAATATTCACTGTGGAACACGAGGCGATCACGTATAGTCCGGCATACTTTGCCATTTGCACTGCAACAGCACCAACGCCACCGGAGGCACCATTAATGAGAATAGTATGCCCGGACTCTACACGCAGTCGGTCAAAGAGCGCCACGCATGCCGTCCCCGCCGCACACGGCATAACCGCCGCTTCAGTAAAGTCTATCGCATCACCATTCGCCGTAAGAGGAATTCGTGTGACAGCAGACGCATCCACATTGGCATACTGACAAAACGACCCGCCCTCTGCGGCGGCAATATTCGCGAGAAACGCAACACGATCACCCACTGTGAGGCCAAAGCGCTCTGCCGCCTCCGCATCGTCAGGTGCCCACCCCACACTCTCTATAACACCTGCGCCTTCGGTTCCCATGACATAAGGAAACGCAAAAACGGGTGGCGGGTGCTGCGTGGCGGAGGCCGCACGTGACACAGCAAAAGAAAACTTTTCACTTCCACCAAATAAAGGACGCTTTGTATCAATCGGGTTCACACCAGCCGCGTACAGCTTCACGCGCACTTGTGTTGGTCCAGGAGGCGGGACGAGAATGTCTTCTCTGAACTCTGCAGCAGATGAACTCCACGTGCGCATGCGTTGGGGGACGCGCCAGCCACTGCAGCGCACACAGGAACCACAAGTCGCCTCAAGGGAAACGGAAGGGAAAACGTGCGGAGCCATCACTGCATCCACAGACTGCGATGCCGAGTTCCCCATCGTAGTCCACAGAGTTACGCGACAGCTAAAATAGAAAATATATACGCAAATCACACACACACACACACACACTATCTCTCTCTCTCTATATATATATATATATCTAGCCCCCACAGGTTCTAGATACTGCAAATAATAATAATAATAAGTAATAAAAAAGAACAAAAAACACACAAAGAAAGATACACATTCAAAATTCTCAGAGAGTAGATAACATAGCTCAAAGACGCTTGTAAAGCGCTTTTTTTTTTCTATATTAAGAATAAATAATAACAATAATAGTAAAAAGGACGGAATCCAAGTAACTGTCCCGATCGTCTTCAACCTCAGTCCGCCACTCATCTACATACACACGTACGCGAAGTGACAAACAATCATTCACTTTCTCTTGTTGACCATTTCACTCTGAACCTCAGAGAAAGCATTGACTCAAACCAAGGAAATATTGCATGTTATTTGCACAGTTGCCTCTAGTTGAGTATGTCTTGGATTCACTGCATAAGTTGCAACTATCTTGTTTTCCCCTTTTTTTTCGTAATGTAAAGAGGAACAAACAAACAAACAAACAAACAAACAAAAAAGCCAGCAGTTTCATTGCGCTTCCATCTTTCCTCTCCCTCCTCCCGCAACTGTTTTTTTTTTTTATTTTCTATTTTTCATTTTCGTACAATGCCTTTCCTTCTTTTTTTTTTTTTTCATTCATAGGAAATCATTACTCATTGGCAACTGTGGTCGCTGAAGTCCCTGTCGCCTCCTCCGTTTCGCGTTGCCTCTTCCGGAGCAAATGCATCACAAGCGTTTCGTCTCCGCTACCGCACCCCTCTTCGTCCTCGTCGTCTTCGTCCTTTTCTTCTTCTTCTTCTTCGTTGTCCTCTCCACTGCGCACCCGCTCCCCGTTTCCGTTCGCCTCCGCCTCTTCCTGTCCCCGCTCCTCCACCAGAGCGCCTGTTCCTTTTGCGGCGGTCGGGCGCCTCGTTGGCTTCGTGAAGAGGCGCTCGTCTGTCGCGGCCCACGGCTCCGGGCGCCGCACAAGGCGTTTGTGTTGACTCTCATAGTACCGGCGAATGGTTCGCAGTATTTCCGCACGCGCCACACCAGCACACCAGTGCTGTTCTTGCAAAGTATCCACAATCGCACGTGGCGTGAGTCGCGCGTTGGCCGCGACGAGCGCGTGGACGGCGTCCAGTTCTCCTGGTGTCATCTCGCGCCTGCAGCGCAACGCGGCTTCGACAAATCGCTGCTGTTGTTCTTCGTCCTCGCACTCGTCCGTCTCCGTGGCCGCGCGGTTGATGGCGATAAGCTCCGGCTCCAGCACAGCAGTGAGTGCGGGGCCACCAGCCAGCGCAGGCGTGAGCCGATCCAGCCGATCAAAGGCACGCAGTGGGTGATCGACCAGCGCAACTCCGACAAACGGACCGCTAAAGGCGGGCACAAGTTTTTCCTTGTGGCGCAAACGGTTCACACGCCGCTGTCGCGCTTCCATCATCTTGCGCTGTAGCTCGGCGTCCTCGTCCTCCCCCTCCTCCCCTGCGGCACCGTCATTGATAAAGTCAAGCTCACTCTCACCAAGGGACGAGCCGGCGTCGTCCTCCTCGTCGTCCTCGCCACTGCTCGAGGCGCCGATGTCCTCGTCGCCGTCCACGACATCCCAATCATCACCCGAGTCGTAGTCATAATCCAATGTCGACAGGCGCGGCATCGCGGCACCAAGCGGAAAGCGCGCGAGGCGCAAAAGTTCCGCCGAGTTCAAAGCTTCCTGACTGTTGTGCGTGCCAAAGTAGGGCGGACGTGACTGACACGGGTCATAGCCTATGGCATAGAATCCACAAAAGATAACTTCATCGCAGAATCCAGTGCGTGGCGCGGGGAGGCGCACGTGAAACGGACATGAACAGCCCCGATCTGTTACAGCCTCACTGCTCTTTGTTTGTGCTGCTGTTGTTGCAGCGTCAATCATCTCAGCAAAGCTCGCATACCGCACCTTGTCCGGGACATGCTGCACATCCCCTTCCCCTTCCCCGTCCCCCACCGCACACACAACTGGCGGGTGCAGCAGCGATGAGGAGCTTTCATCCACCGCCACTGCAGGGGCTCCGTGACAGGACGAAAAAGGCGGCAGTGCGGGTGGCGGTGGCAGTGGCGGAGATGGCGGAGGTGTCTCAGGCGCGTCCCAAAACCGCAACGCACGGGGAACAATGCGTTTGTCTTGCACAAAGGCCGTAATCAGCCGGTTCTTGTCGCAGACAGAGCCACCGGAGCGACGCGTGGAACTCACAAAGCCAAAGGACGCAAGACCACGTGGAGCCGTCGGCGCCGGCGCCGCCTCCGCCACAGAAGACGTACCGCCATTCTTGTTAGGGCTGCTGTTGTTCTCAGTTTTGTTTTCGCCACGGCGCGAGGCAGTCTGCCGAGTTGATGCTAAATCCTTTGTACTGGACGTGGACACAGGCTCCTGTTCCTTGTCTTTTGTCTGTTCCTGCTCCTTCTGGGACCGCCGCCGGGAAGCGTAGAGCAGCGCTAAGGGAATGTCCTCTTCATTGGACTCTTCATTTGTCGCACAATTGTTACAGTTTGCCTCATTTTCCTCTTCGGCTTCTCTGCCAGTGGTCGCCGTAGTGGAGACAGTGGGGATGTGGTGCATCGCTATTGTAATGGCAGCGCTCGCCGCCTTCGCCGCGGCATCCGTATTGGTCACTGTGGCATCCACAGCGTTGCTATTCCCCTTCTCGTCGCTCTTCTGCGGGTCTTGCAGTTGCTGTGGCGTTTGGACCTGGCGTATTTGTTGTGCCTGACCCTGTTCTTGATGTTCTGTCTTGTAGCGCTGCAACAGTTCGACGGCTTCTTCAATCTGCCCTGGCGCTAAACCCCTCAGAATCTGCGCGAGATTTTCCATTCCCGCTCTAAGTATCCCTTACATCCAGTAAAACCGAAGAGACACCAAAAAAGGAAAAAAAAAAAAAAAACAAGTTTTAATAGAACAAATAATACAAAACGGGTAAAGAGGAGTGAATTCATTATGGAAAAAAAAAAAAGCAAAACATATATAAATTATGATGAAGAGATAATCCTCACGGCAGCAAGATCAACCTTTTCAAAGAGAAGCAAGCATCTCTGCCAACTGTACATGGTACGCACCAGTATAAAAAAGCGCATTTTTCTTCCAGTTCCACATTATCTTCTCTCCCACATACGCATTCCTTTTCAAATAAATAAAAATAAAGACAATTGGAAGAAGAGTGCACAGAAACGCCCGATACTCTTACAAGGTACTTTTTTAACTCTCTCCATTCCCCTGAATTCTCACTCAATCCATCGCGGTGATCATAAACGTGTCCTCGCGAATTACGTCTTTTCCTGCATCTTCCACAGAAAGAATAAAGTCTTCTAGCTCATCTATGTCCAATGGACCACATAGATTACTTTCTTTTTTTGGTGCATCGCGCAAAAACTTCGACAGGCCTTCGCTTTCGATTAACCGCACCCCATCCTTGCTGGTTTCCTGTCCTATCGATTTCCATAGTACATCAAAGACAGCTTCCATCGTCTCTGAGTTTCTGTGCTCAAGAACTGTTGCGCTGCGCCTTGGGTAAAGTTTCGCTGCCTCTGCACTGTTCACTTTTGTTGGGTCGTACACTAGTAGCCCCGTGTGCATAATATCAAGAAGAACAGCTTCTAATTTCGCGCGGTCGGCGATCGGAGCCTCGTCGGGATTATCCTGCCGCATATCGTCCCATGAATTGTGGAAATGTTCTGGCATAATCCATCCGTCTTCGCTATTAGCGGTTTCTCTTCGTGATTGTGGCGATGTTGACGATAATGTCCGTGGGGACGGCCTCTGCGTCAACGTAGTATTCGGATTTTCCTCCGAGTCTTCTGGTTTGCTGAGCAGCACAAGCCACTTCAGTTGCTTAAGCTGCTGCTCTGTGGGGTTAAGACCGAGTACCCGTACCACATGTGGCACAATGGATAGCGGAACGCACTTGGCCGTATCGGAGCAAATGCGTTGCTCCCGTTTATTCAAATCCTCACCCGACAGAATTGGTGGCTCGGCCACTGTGAAGGCACGAATGGCCAAGTCGATGCGTGCAAGATATGTCTCACTGATGGATTGCAGGCGCGGTTTGGGAATGTAATGTGTTTCCTCAATCTGCCGGCGAAAAGGTTCGTCTGGGTCCGGCTCTGGAGGAGGGGGACCCTTTTGCTTTGCTTTCTTATTCTTCTTTTTCTTTGGTGGCATTTTATCCCTGTCTAATGCATATATATATATATAAGGTAACCGATAACCCCACGGTCGATCAAAAGAAAAAAAAAGACAAGAAAAGAAATAAAATTATTCATGCATCTGAAGAATGAGAGCCGTTCTCTCCATAGAGAGAAAGAAAGAGATAAATAAACCAATATAAAATAAGAGGGTTTACTGCTGGGTATGCGACTTTTTATTGAGCAAGTGAAGGAAAAACTTACCAAGGAACAAAACTGAGTAAAGAAAGAAAAGAGAAATCAAGACATATTCACAGTAATAGTAGTAAAAAAACAAAAACAAAAAGTATGCGGAGAAAAGGAGTTCAAACATGGGGAAAAAAAGCAAACAGGCCACCTTATTCTCAAAAGAAAACATAGATCGCACTAGAAAGCCTTTTAAATTAAAATATTACACATAATAATCAGTGATACCCCGCTATCTGTTTCATAGTTTTTATATACACGTACTTATCCTGATCTTCTTCCAGTCTCTCTCTCTCTCTTTCTCTCTCTCCCCTCCTCTCTTTAGTTTTCTTCTCCCTTACTCATTTGTGAAGTTTTTAAGAGCTTACCGCCCGTGGTATGTTCCGCTGGAGGGCCTACCACAAACTCCCACATGTGTCCGAATGTCTTTACTGCTTTCTTCCCCAGCGCCTCCATATACGTTCCAGTCCGATCAAGCCGCACGAACTGTGGCGAATCTTGCAGCAAAGCCGTCGTCCCATACGTTTGCTGAAGTTTCTTCGCCAGGAAACAGAGCTCCCGGTCTTCTAGGAGCGCAATAAGATATGGCGCAGACTCGGAAAATATATTATAATCTGAAATAAGCTTTCGCCCTAGACCTTCGCCGATAATGATCGTCAAGACAAGCGTAGCAAAACCACCGTCAATATGCGTCTTATGCTCACGTAGCGTTTTCATTACGTTTCCTAACACAGGACCGATTTGGATGTTACTCAGCCTAAATCCCACAGTTTTATGAGGCGAGACAAGATCAAATATCCCACGCATGTCATCACGGAATGCGTTGCGGTCCACGTGGCTATGTCGCTGCTCCGCTTCGGGAACGCTGTCAAGCACAAGATCCGCGGCTAAATCATTGTCACCGCAAGCCACTGCGGCAAAAAGTGAGATAAAGTTATTACGCTCCTCTTTGGAAAGCCTTGTCACGAGTCCCGTATCAAGTATAACAAGCTCGTGATGCAATTTAACTTTTCCGTCAGGGTAACGTTCTGTCGCCGGTCCAAAAGCCCCAACTCTGTGGCGCGGCGCCCCGGGGTTTGTGCGCAGCAACACATTTCCTGGATGCAGGTCCGAGTGCACAAAGTTATCTTCAAAAAGCATTTTGAGAAACATATGACAGCCCTGCTCCGCTACCTCACGATAATTCTCCATGGTTGCAATTTCCTGCAACGGTTGTCCTTCCTCGAAGGTCTCCACCAGAACATCCTCCGTACAGAGCGAAGGCAATGGTTGGGGAAAAATCACTCCATTAAAGTTGCGGAAGTTAAAGATAAACTGCTTTAAGTTGTCACATTCATGTAATAGATCCAGCTGGGAGCGGATTAGACATGAAAATTCGTGCAGACTTCTGTATAAGTCAAAGTACACAGTACTCGGTGCGATAAAAGTAATAGCATTGACTAGCCAACGCATTGCAAGAATATCCGCGCTAATGTCCATGCGAACATGTGGGTGTAAGACTTTAATGGCCAACTCCGTCCCTGCTGGTATGCCATCAACGCACTCACGTAGTTTGGCTCTATGAACTTGAGCGATACTCCCACTCTTCACCGAAACCGTCTCAATCTCACAAATGTAATGTAACGCGTTTCTTAATTCTTGCTGCTCCCCTTGATTTTTCACGAGTGTCCCTTGCATCTCACACTCCCCTTGCAGAATATCTTTTAAACCTTCAGCGGTGTCTATTGTCGCTTCATTGTTTTCATTTTTCTCCACAGGGACTATGATACGGCGCAGTAGACTTTCCGTGTGAGACCATTTGTGAGGAGCGGTGTTGTCATACAACTGAGAAAGCGCTTCACAGAGTCCTTCCGGAATGAAGTCTGGTCGGGTTGCCATCCACTGACCGAGTTTGATATAACTAGGCCCCATCGACGATAAAAACTCGCGTACTTTCAGAAACAACACATCCTCTGAACAAAGACCAAATCCATACGTGAGAACTGCAAACCAAAAGAGCGGCACTAGATGAATAAAGAGCTTAACCACACGAGCCACAGTAAGAGCATAAAATGCGACCGTTGAGAGATTATGCAGTGGTTCGCCTGTCTTATCCATATCACTACCGGAAATGTAAAGTTCTGTCCGTTTCTTCGGTGGGGCCTGCATGAGCGCCTGACGCTGCGAGGCCTGAAGGTCCGGATACCACACACAGCGGTAGTACATGACTCCACCGCCCGCAAACAATCCAACGCATGCGGAGCTGACACCTATAAGATGCCAAAAGCTTCGAGTGGTCGCTTCTTGATGGGCACGAAGCATTTTACCCATTTGTAATAGTCAAACGCACTGAAAGACAATGAGAAAAAAAACAAAAACAAAAACGTAAGTACCAAAAAAAGAAAAAAATAATATTAACGTGAGGAAAACGTCCAGTATATCTATTTATTATGTATTTACGTATCTTTCCCCCCTGTGTTGCCGCTAAGCTCCTTTAATAGTTATTCTACTTAATCCTTTAACTGGTACTAAATAAACAGGAAAAAAAAAGAAGAAAAACAAATACGGCTGAAAATGTCAAATTTTAATCGCAGTATGAGTGTGGAATAATTCAAATACCAAACTAATAAAAGAAACCCGAATTCTATTCGTTTACACAATGCATCTTTTTTTTTTTTTGTTCGCATGCTTTACAAAAGTAAAATAAATAAATAAATAATAATAATATATGTATATATATATATTATTTTTCTTCCTTTCTCGCTCCTTCTTGCTTTCAAGAATCCGAAAAAAATATTTTCATCACGTCCTCAGTCGCCTGCGCACGCTTCACCAAACGCAACTTCAAACCTTCCTTCGCCTCTTCGTCGTACATATAACAAGCCGGCATGGGCCGCATGTTGTACAAACTATACGAACTGTGATAGTACGCGCCCACATCGGCGACGAGAATTGTATCCTCAAGTGCACTTACACTCGCTGGCAGTATGGCGGCTCTCGTCAGTGTGCATCCACTGTTGCAACACGGGCCTACCACATCTGTGAGGCCATCTCCACTGCCTTTGTTGTCGTTCTCAGTGTTATCGTTATTTGGGAGTTTCTCTTCCGTCTTGTTGGGTTTCCGGTGACCGGATGCATCGTACACAAAGACACGAAGCGGCCAACTCTCTGGTTGCCAAACGGTACGCACAGCAAGATCCGCTCCAATGTGCTGCTGAATGATTCGCCGCCCACCGGACATCTTCACATACTCCACACGCGAAATCATTACACCAGACTTTGCCGCCACGGCTCGACCAAACTCTGTAATAATGAGTCGCCGCTTGCCATTCCTCGGGCAGAAGAGTGTCGGTACTTGATCCCGCAGAGCGTTGGCGTAATCCGCGCAGGACACTATGTCCTCATCGCCGGCAAAATTTACCGAAAGCCCACCACCAATATCAATGACATCCACAAGAGACGCGAGCGAGTCTTCATCGGCAAGAGATTCCACAATGCACTTCACACCATCAACAAGTGTCTGCACAGTAAGGCCCTGCGAGCCACTGTGCACGTGCAGCATGCGGAGATTAATCTTCGCATGATACGCACGGAACGCATCAATGATGCGTTGCCGGTTGCCCGGGTCTTGTAAGCCCACGCCAAACTTGCTCACCTTCGCTCCTGTTGAAAGAGCCGCGATGGAGGTACTCGAAACAACCTGCGGGTTCACGCGAATGCCAATTGTTGCGTGTACAGGCACTTTTGGCCCACAGCGGCCCTCCGCCAACGCCACGATACGGTCCAGCTCTGTGAAGTTATCCACATTTAAAAAGCACGGCTGCTGAATCGCGTGGCGGAGCTCTTCCAGCGTCTTCGCTGGCGAATCAAAGACCACACGGCTCGCGTCTTGGAGAATAGTTTCCGCGAGTTGGTATTCTCCCCAACTCGCAGTCTCCGCCGCAAATCCAGCCTCGCGCACAGTCTCCAGCACAGCTTGCAGAGGATTGGCCTTGACAGCAAAGGCATGAAGGAATTCTACACACGGTGCCGCACTTGCGCTAACTTCGGATTTTTGATCTGAGGCGATTGCGGCTTCGACTGCGGCATTGTCAAACGCCTCACGCACTGCGTACATACGGCGCCGAAGTTCTGAGCGATTCATAAGAAAAATGTGTGTTTCTTTGTGCGGGAATAATTGGGCCTCCGCCACAGCCCGCATGGCCGCATCAAACCACATGAGAGTAACAGTACTTTTAATTTTTGGATAGAAAATTGAGGGAAAGGGTCTCATACGCAATGCTTTGAACATCGAACAAACTAAACAGAGACAAACAGCCCAAAACAAAACAAAACAAAAAACCAAACCAAACAGACAAAAACAACAAAGACAACAGCAACCAGCAAAAACACCTCAACACACACACACACACACAAACACCGAGAGGAAAAATGCAATATTAATGATAATAGCGCAACAATAAAAATGACATTGTAGAGCTGATTGGTCAAATGTCTGTTTTATATATATATATATTTCCTCTTCCTTTGAGTTCCCTCCGATCCTTTTTCTTTTAATAAACGTATATCAGGCCTATGCAAATGGGCAAAAAGGACTTTCCATGCGCACGCAACACCATCATATGTGGCCTTAAGTTCCTTTTTTTTTTCTCTTAAATTTCATGATTCACATTTAAAAGTTTTGCCCCTTCATAATGAGTTAAATAAATTCCCCCCCTTTTTATTTGTATGGAGTAACAGATCTTCTTTTTTTTTTTTTCTCTCATTTAAAAAAAAAAAAAAAACTCCTATAGGTGCTACTGGAGAGACAAGAATAAAGCGCGATAGCCCTCTTACATTATACTTAACACTCCACTCTTCAGAACGTGAGACACAGTTGCGCAACTAATATTAAGGTTACTTTTCTCTCTAGCTTCTCAATTAGCATATTTGATTCACGTATATGGGGCAGTTGAAAGAAGCACAAAACCGTGAAGAACTATATATATATATATAGGACGCTACAAAAGTCGGTAACCGGGAATACAAAACAACAACAAAAAACAAAAAAAAAACAAAAGCAAAACGCAACACCACACTCGAAAGAAGTAGACTGCCTTCCTTTTCTTCTTTTTTTTTTTTTTCTATCCTTTTACATTCCCTCTCACGGGAGGGCCTCCGACGTGGGACACCTCGGGGGGCGTTGGAGAAACTTTTGTCCCATCACTGTCCCTCCACGCTTCACCAAAAGCCCGCAGCGCGAGCAGATCCCGTTGGTTCCATACTTTCTGTCACGGGACTTCCACCGGTCAAAGAAAAATTCGCGACGATCAATATTGTTTAGAACGTCACTGCGCGGGTCCGTGAGATACATAAATCGAGTGTCGATGCCAGAAACCAGAGCATAGCGTGTGTGGGAAATATTATTTATGTACCCATCCACCGGAGTTTCATTGGCGGACTGAAAAGCCACCACGGCAAGACTTCCATTGGCGAGTGAGTCTCTCAAGAAGTTCCAGTCGGCCCATTCAAACAACACAAAAGACAGCTCCGTCGTCATTGACGTCGCCTGATGGTAGAGATCCAAGAGTGAAGTCACAGAAGAAGAGACTTTTCTTTTAATTGAAAGACCAAACGCTTTTAATGCACTCCTGAGGGATTCCGTAGCCCCATTTTTGACGGGTGCATCAATGGGAATCGGTTCGTGCGTGACATTAAAGCATCCGCCAAAGTAACGCTGCGGGTTGAAATCGAGAGCAAGAAACTCAGCAATCATAACATCTGTCTCGTCGTGACCATTGTCTTTTGGAAAATTGTCGCCAGCAAGTTCACGCGCGACATTTGCACAAAACTCTGGACCCGACTCATCCTCTGATTGGAGTTCACTGGCAAAGCTCAGCTGCACTAGACAGAGACAGAGGAGTAAACCAAGCAGCGCTGGAAACAAAGCGGGAAATGAACGTATATGAAATAAGAAGAAGACCATTATTGTATAGACTAAATATTCAATTTTGCTTTCTCTTTTCTTCTTTTTTTTTTTTTCTTAAAATATTTTTCTTAACTTTTGTTGCCTCTCAGTGGTTTATATATATATATATTTTCCTCCGCCGCCCGTACAAAACCTGAATTGCGATAAAAAAAACAAAAGGGCAAAAAAAAAAAAAAAATGTTACAGCAGAACAAAATGGTAAAAATAATATAAAAACTCACACAATCCCTCTCTCCTTGTTTCTTTATTTTTATTTTTTTTTTAATTTCTCTCTGTTAGTCAATTTCGCGGACGGACTCTTCCATGAGCTCCCGCATTCGTTCCGTGTATTCCTTTATCACAGCGGCGTCGACCTTTCCACTCTTCTCCCCGCCATTTTCTCCAACGAGTCCTCTGTACGTACTCTCCAGATCCGATACGGACTGTGCCGCCCGCAACCGCGCAACACCGCGGAGGCCCTGAAAGAGCGGCATTGTGCGCACTTCACACGAGTGGCGGGCACACATGCTTGGCATCCGATCAATACTCCAGCGAATCCCATTCTTCGCAGCGGTGGCGGCGGCGACGGCGTGAGGGAAAAACTGCAGCCCCGTTGCGCGCTCGATGGTGGCGACGGGGACTTGATATTCGGTAATAGGCCTTTCCTCTGCGATGGGACCGTTTGGCATCAAAAAGCCAGCGATTTCGTGCGTGCCATCTGCCTTTTCGCCAAGAATCACTTTGAAGAGATGCGTTGGCACAGCTACATGATGTTTGCCCACTAACTCATAGCACACCACTCTGCGCACGCCTGACGAGGCGGAGGTGGACGATGACACCGACATCAATGAAGCAATTAAAGAAGAAGAAGAAGAAGAAGTGCTCTTGTCCACCGCAGGGATCAGTGGTGCGGTGGGAGCCATGCGCGGACTTCCGTAAAAGTCGCGAGGCAAAAAGGCAGGCCCCGACGCGACCCACACGCCCCCTGGATACCACCGGCACGCCTGCCGCGTGAGATTCTCCAGGCGAAGCCAATCCACCGCATTCATCGTCATGTCTTGCGGTACAATGTTGGCATTCATGTTAAATGTCTGCGCCATTTCATCAGCCCCAGACTTGTGGAACTGTGCGGCGGCAAGATGCCCCCGACTGAGCCCACGTGCCTCCGGGTGCCGCGAGGCACTGCTGTAATCCTCCGGATGCACACGAAACGACTCGGGAACACTCGAGTCCGCGAAGAAACGCTTTCCCTCGCGCGATGTTGGCTTCTCACCTTCCTGTGCATGTGCCGCCTCGTCCCGTGCCGACGCTTTGCCGCCGCCGTAGGGAAAGTGCTCCATCACCCAATTCGGCACGCGACGTTCGTAGTTGAGACTCGCAACGTACCCGTCAAAGCACCGCACGCGCTCCTCGGACGGAAGGCCTTTGCGAAGAACCTGCGAGAGGTGCGCCTCCGCCACTTTGCTCTGCGGAGGCGCGTATGGCAGGGAAGAGATATCACTGCTTTGGGTATTGTCTTTCTTGCTGCTCAGGCGCTCGATCCACATGCCGCCGGCAATCCCCGCGCAGCCGGCGCTAAGAAGAGCAAAGACGCGACCGATTGCTGCCATTCTAAGCGATAGAGGGTTGCATTAGAACAAAGAATGTAAAAGTTATACAAAAAACAAACAAACAAAAAACAAGCAAACCGAGATCATTTAGATTTGTTTTCCACATGTCACATCTTCTTCAATAATTGTTCCCAATGTGTATATATATGTACCTTTGTTCGCTCTTTCATTATCTTTTTTTTTTATCCATTCCCCATTTGATATCTCTTATTTTCATATTGGTTTTACATTCTTTGTAATGATTATTGCACGCTATGTAGAGTTGGACACTCGTTGGACTGCGTTCGCTATTTTTTCTGTCGTCTTCTCTTTATAATTCATTTTTCATTTATTTATTGGATCTCTCTCCCACACGAACTTGCCAAATAAAGTTTCTGTAAAAGGAGAATAGATTGAGGTTTCCCATAAAATCACTCTTTGAGGGATAGTGCATCAGTGTTTATTTCTGCAGACAAATTCGCCACAAATTAACAAGAACAAAAAAACAAACAAACAAACAAAAAACAAGCAAACCGAGATCATTTAGATTTGATTTCAATATGTTATATCTTCTTCAATAATTGTTCCCAATGTATATATATATATATACCTTTGTTCGCTCTTTCATTATCTTTTTTTTAAATCCATTCCCCATTTGATATCTCTTATTTTCCTATTGGTTTTACATTCTTTGTAATGATTATTGCACGCTATGTAGAGTTGGACACTCGTTGGACTGCGTTCGCTAGACTTTGTGTCGTCTTCTCTTTATAATTCATTTTTCATTTATTTATTGCCTCTCTCTCCCACATGAACTTGCCAAATACAGTTTCTGTAAAAGGAGAATAGATTGAGGTTTCCCATAAAATCATTCTTTGAGGGATAGTGCATCAGTGTTTATTTCTGCAGACAAATTCGCCACAAATTAACAAGAACAAAAAAACAAACAAACAAACAAACAAAAAAAAAAAAACGGTATATACATAAAAAAAAAAAACTTCAAAGCAAAGAAAAAGGGAAAACGAGTATAGAAACTCACACAGTCCCCCTCTGCCTCTTCACTTCTCTCACTTCTTCAATTTCGCTTTACGGTCTTTCCTCGAGCTTTTGCTTCACTTTCTCTATCTCCACTTTGTAAATCCCCTTTATCTTACTAATTAGGTATTAAGAAATCGTTTTGTGCATTTCAATCAGTAACTCCTCGGGCCCTCCACAAGCTACCTCATATAACTAAGCTCCTTGTATCCTTCCTCTCGCTGCGGTTCTCGCAAAACTTATCGATTTTAGCAGCGTCCATCACTTTGATATTCACTTTACTCCCGCTCTTCGCTTTGGCAAATGCGTCGGGGAAAAACTTGAGTTTCGTTAGGCGCTCGAGTTTGTCGAGAGGGAATAGATATTTGCCAGGGTAATGTCCTTTCGACTTGGCGCTGTTTGGGACCAAAAAGGCACCGATCTCGTAGTCGCCGTCTTTATTTTTGCCAAGGACCACTTTGAAGCAATGCGTTGGCACAGCCTGGCCCCACAGACTCGTTCTGCTTGGTAAGCAAAAGACGGGGCCTGACACGATCCACACACCTGTATAGCAATGCAACCAAGCCCAATTGGTGAAATTCTCCAATTTCTTCCAAATTCCGTTATTCATCGACTTGTGCTGCGGGACAATGTCGGCAACCTGGTTATTCACTTCCTTCACGTTACGTCGAACATATTCTCTGTAATTTAAGCGGACCATATGCCCGCGGTGAAAGTCTTTTATTGGGACGGAATAGTAATCGTCTTCATGTACGCGAAATTCCACGGGAACGTCAATGTCCGCCCCTTCCGGTTCCTGTGCATTTGCCGCCCCTTCCGGTTCCTGTGGATTTGCCGCCCCTTTCGGTTCCTGTGGATTTGCCGCCTCTTCCGGTTTCTGTGGATTTGCCGCCCCTTTCGGTTCCTGTTTCGGATTAGTCTTTATCTTTCCGAGAAAGTACTCCATCACCCAATTCGGCTCGTCAAGTATGTCGTTGAGGCTCGAAACGTAGTCGCCAAAGCACAGCACGCGATCTTTGGACGGAAGGCCTGTGATAAGTACCTGCTTGTAGTGCGCCTCAGCTGCGCTACCCGCCGGAGGAGGGCCCAACAGGTAAGAGACCTTATTGCGTTTGGTATTGGCGTCGCTTTCGATATTGTCCTCTCTTTGGGTATTGTCCTCTCTTTGTGTACTGACCTCGCTTTCGATATTGTCCTCTCTTTGGGTATTGTCCTCTCTTTGTGTACTGACCTCGCTTTCGATATTGTCCTCTCTTTGTGTACTGACCTCGCTTTCGATATTGTCCTCTATTTGGGTATTGTCCTCGCTTTGAATATTGTCCTCTCTTTTGGTATTGTCCTCGCTTTGTGTATTGACGTCGCTTTCGATATTGTGTTTGCTTTGTGTATTGGATGTGTTGCTGCGGAGGTCTGTAGACAAAGCGGCGCCAATGTCAAAAGGAGTAGGGTCTCTATTGTAAGCTGCCATGATAACTGATATAGTGGTGTATATAAACAAAAAGTATAAAACTTATACAAAAAACAAACAAACAAAAAACAAGCAAACAAAAAACAAGCAAACAGAGATAGTTTAGATTTATCCAGCTCATATAAATACATATATACATATGAATGCAACAGACAAACAAAAAGGCCGAGGCACCGGATACACAGTGAACGCTCTCTGGTATAGATAGCCCCGCGAAACCATGCGAGAGATAACTTCTAATTGTCGGAAAAATCCTATGATTACATATGCTTCTCGTGCGGCGCAGCCCAGCACGCACACACACTTTGTATATATATATATACACACATATATATATATATATATATATATATATATATATATATATATATATATATATATATATGTATATTGTTTCGTTGTATGCTTTTTTTCTTGTCTCAAAAAATCTCTCTTTTTCACTGTATCTCCACAACCCTTGCAAAATAAAACCAACACACATGAATAATAGTACAGATGACAAGTTGCACATGTTCCATCGTGCTTGCCTTGAGCAATAGAAGATACAAACACTACAGAGTGTTCTCTGAAAGAGTTTTCGATACACACACACACACACACTCCGTTTCAAATGGGAACATCCCTCCATCAGCAACAACAACAACAAAAAATACTTATTTCCTCCCCCATTGCCTTATTAAAAAAAAAAAAAAATGTTATTTTTCGTATCTCACATTACTGTGAATGACTTTCACCCCCCGAGTAATCTTCCTGCGTGTGTATAACCGTAAAATTAATTTATTTTGAAAGTGAAACAGATGTTCGGCACATACAAAAATTAATCATGGATGAACAAAAAGGAGGAGAGACATTTACAATGCGAACAAATGCAAAAATATATAAAAAAGAAACTGAAAGGAAAGCAAGGCGTGTAAATACATAGAGAGACTTGAGGGAACACTGTGCTGCCGCAAAGCAAACACACAATATCAAACGAACAGTCGTAAAAAATTACATTATTGTATGAGGTCATTACCTTTTTTTTTTCTTTTATATTTTTTTTTCAAAACGTAATCCTTTTCCCCAAGCGCAATCCCCGGCTATACATGTTTTTTCTGTTTTTTTTTTTTTTTCATTTTAAATATAAATTCAAACCGACTGCGTTATAAAGTTTCTCACCATTTTCCACTTTTAACCTCTTTCTGTTTTTCATTTTAAAAGTGAATTTCAATCATTCCACCCCCTTCACAACGATCTATTTCCCCCACCGCCCAAGTGGCATACGCCTTTTCTCTTTTTGAGTTCCAAATCGAAATCCGCTCTTGCGCACGCCTGATAAGCACCATCCGTGCACATTACGAATCCAGTCCACCCTTCCCCCAATTTT
This sequence comes from Trypanosoma boissoni, assembly GCA_030849725.1. Taxonomy (NCBI): domain Eukaryota; phylum Euglenozoa; class Kinetoplastea; order Trypanosomatida; family Trypanosomatidae; genus Trypanosoma; species Trypanosoma boissoni. The sequence continues at coordinate 24,669 of JASANW010001249.1, forward strand.
CGTTTTTTTTTTTTTTTTGTATAATCCTTAAAAGTACCAAAATAAAAATATATATATATATATTTGTAGTGGGGGGGGGGAGGGCTGGAGAGGCCCTTCATTATACGGGAATAGACCAGCAGATAAGCAGTAAGGAAATCTGAAAAGAAAGAAAAGGCATTTCCTAAAAGAAAGGAAAATAAACAAAAAAAATACGAGGAGTAAATAAAGATGCAATAAATGATAAACAGAAGGTGAAGGACAGAGAGAGAGAAAAGTACCTTCTCCTTCGTTGCGCATTCACTTCACTCCCCTTTTCCACATGCCACATTTTCTTCAATAATTGTTCCCATATATATATATATATATATATATACCTTTGTTCGCTCTTTGACTATCTTTTTTTTTATTCATTCGCCATTTGATATCTCTTATTTTCATATTGGTTGTACATTTCTTGTAATGATTATTGCACGCTACGTAGAGTTGGATACTCGTTGGACTGCGTTCGCTAGACTTTGTGTCGTCTTCTCTTTATAATTCGTTTTTCATTTATTTATTGCCTCTCTCTCCCACATGAACTTGCCAAATAAAGTTTCTGTAAAAGGAGAATAGATTGAGGTTTCCCATAAAATCACTCTTTGAGGGATAGTGCATCAGTGTTGAGTTCTGCAGACAAATTCTCCTCACTTATTTTTTTTTTTTTTCCCTCTCTGCCTTTTCTCTCACACTCTTCACCCTTTTTTGTGAAATCAGAAATAAAATTGCTTTTTTTTTCTTTTTTTTCCCTCTCCGTCTTACTCTAGCGGGTTGTTGTAGGTCATCTCCTCCTCGTCGTCTAGCGAGCTCTTGTACTTTGGCTGTTGCGGAGCCACCACAGTGGCCAACCGCTTGCGCTTCGAAGTGAGTACAACCAAAAGTACAATGATGACCGTTAGTATCAGTGCGGCCACCACTGCTATAGCGATAATGCAAGCGCGGTTGCACTTTGACTCCTTATCCGGAATGACTATATCGCTGTTGTTGTCGATCCAATGTAAGACAGGTGTCCAATCCGTGTCATCCAAACATTTGTCGATGGCGAATTTTCGAAATTCACTTTCCTCGGGGACGAGCACAGTGTAGTGGCTGTCTGGACGAATAATCGGCACCAGCACGGGTGACATGGTACGATTACTGATCATTACCTCACACTGTGTCGCGTTTGGGGCAGGGTTTCCGCCTCCACCTCCACCTCCGCCCCCGCCTCCACCTCCACTACCTTGTGCTGCGTCCAGGCATTTCCGCAGTCTTTGTTTAGTGAGATCAAGGATAAGCCAGCGTATCTCCTGCTGACGCGTCGGGGAGAGACGTGAAAAGTCAAACTTATCCCCCGGGAAGGTGACCCTATACCGTTTGTCGGGTGGGTATTGAGAACTCACAATATCAAAAACAGTTTCGGACAAGTTCGCATTTTCCAGTAAAGGACGGGTGGTTTTATTGACGTGGTCGGTTCCGCCAAAAGTTGCCGGCATAAGTAACTTAATGGCTGTAATGTTCGGGTTGCCATTGATGACAAGATTCTTTGGCGGATCACTGTAGATTAGTGGGTAGCCTAACACGGCTCGAACTTTCGCTACGAGGGCACGCTCTATCAGACGCAGCTTTGTCTTATTGCAGAAAGGAATAATATTCCTTTCGGTGAAAACCACTTCATTGGTCTTTTTGTAGTAATTCTGTACAAGTGTCGCAGCATCCGAAAATTGTACCTTTTTCACAATATCAACCGTGCTTGTAGAATCAAATTCTTCTTGCTGGACTTCCACGGTGAAATTAGTTTTCCATGTGTTTTCATCCACCTTAGGCGACCTCCGGCCAATCTCAGTTTCTCCGGTCTTCAGTGCATCATTGAGCGCCTTGTCCATGGCCCGGAAAACATCTGGCATAATTACGTTCTCGTCAGGGTACCCCATAGGGAGCGGAGGCCGTTCCATTTCCCTTGGGATAAGGTGAGGCGGGAGTGTCACAGAGATCAACATATTCTTGGAAGTTATGTACATTTCTTTTTCCGCAAGTACATAAAGGGTTTGTACATTACATATGGTAGGATCTTCCCCTTCTATAATGGGGGGACAGGGCCGTGACAAATTACCTAAAAAGGATTGGAATTTAAGTTCATTTTGGGTCCCACGCACTGCTTTGATATGCTGGAGTTCTTGTAGCTTTGCCGCGTACAGTTTTCCTGTACTCAGACTGAATATGTCGTCAAAAGATCCTGCGGCAGAAGCAAGTGACACACCATTCAAAGAAAACCAACATATGCCACTTAATTGGTTTTGACTACAGGAAATAAACATACCATCCGCATTTACAGCAATACGGCTGAATTGGTTGTAAGCACAATAACCAAGAGAAGACAAAGGTGAACAAGTAGGGTTACCGTCTTTAGCAAGCACACAAGTCCACACCTTTTTTTGAGAGTTTCCTATAACGTACAGCTTGTCTTTATACATCGCAACATCACTCAAAGCGAGTCCGTCTCCCAATTTAACACTGTATACCTTGTCGCCTTTTAAATACCGTAGACGATCGCTTCGTTCCACAAAGTACATAACCCTTGAATTACCAACTGTAACAGTCACACATCCACGGGGTCCCCCCAGTGTTGCAACTGAAATATGACCATCTTTAGAGCCTGCGTTTGTTTTCCCAAATACAGTTCCCAAATATTTTGTACTGCGTGAGTATTTACGGAAGTAAGTACTACTACCAACAAGGAGCTCATCTTCTGTACGGCCTAGGCATATGGCTATCGGTGAGGAAATGGTTGAAATCGATGGAGGACCATCTATGTTTCCAATTCTTTGCCCCCCAGCAACCCGCGTAGCCAAGTACCGCAATGGCACCGCAGAGACGGCGCTCCACAAAGTAAGAGCAGTAAGAAGAATCCAAAAAACCCGAAGCATAGCAGCAAAAAAGTTGCTTCTATCTAATACCAACGATAACTGAAGAGCTTTAAGGGAACTTAGGCCCCTTTTTGGTTTTTACTGCTTTTATTTTCCTGTAAAAGCACGTTTCTTTTTTTTTTTTCTCCTTCTTTCCTTCTCTCTCTCAGCCTTTAACCCGATTTACGAAATGTATGAGAAATCGCTCAGAAAGTTTGAAAACTAAGAATATCTCAAATTCTTATTCTGAATATTCCCCTTTCGACTTCCTTCTGACAAAAAAAATAATTGCTTATAAACAAGAAAAAACAAAACAAACAAACAAAACAGAATGTGGAGCTGAAATAACTACGTAAATTACCCAGGTCATGTGGAGCATTGGTTCCAAAACCATAGTCACCACCAACAACAAGAAAACAAAAACTAAGAAAAAAAGACATTTGTTTCGGTGAAAGAAAAAAAAAGAAAGATACCTCAATACTTTGATTAAGTATCTTTCGCGCCTACCATCGTGACATGGCACGGCTCGTTAAAACATTTCTTTGGATGAACATATTGCTGTGAATTTTTTTTTTTTTTGTTTTCTGTACATATACCACCCGAATACAAAGGAGACCAAAAACAACAACAACAACAAAAACAAGGATCATGAACATATATCTCACAAGGAATTGTACATTCCGATACTCCTCGAATCTGCGATTTTTCAAAAAGAAAAAAAATTCGTATCATTCTTTCTAGGGTGGTCAAATACGCCCCGTCCCCTCATTCCCTTACTTTCCGCTTGCCCCACGGCAAAAACCAAAACAAACCAATAAGGAGTTTTGTGTGTTGTATAAAAAGTTCTTTTTCCTTTTTTCGCCCGCTATTCGCTCGTGATGTTCATTATTGACACCGCGCACGCACTACAATAAATACAATTTGGAGTAAAAACGCCCCTCAAACTAACACACAACAACAACAAAAAATATCAGCGTTTGTTGTGCGTCTGAGGACCCATTGAAGAAACACATCAAAGTAACATTTCTTCTCTCTCCATACTCTCTAACCACTAATCTTCTACTGCTCCTGAACATATAACATTAGAAAATATACACACACACAAATAAAAAAATATCCACAAATAAATACACTATCCATTACCCCATTCAGGCTTTGGGCATCATAACACCCCACTTTCTAAACAACAGGAACAAGGAGAAATAGTGATCTTACATTTGTTGCGCCCTCGTACAACAACACAAGAAGCGCAAGGCCTGCGGTAACCAGCACAACGGATGACGCAATAGCGGCTTTACAAATATCATCACATGCCCCTCTATTTGCATTAACGCAGAGGGACTCATTGTATGAAAGGGATTCGCAATCATCTGTGCACTGGACCATACAGAATTCATCTAGATCCATGCCATTGCGTTTAAGGGAGTCCAGAAACGTTATTGTACGGTTCCATGGCGATTTGAAGAGCCTGTCTTGACCCTCTTCAGAAGTCATTGTGGACGGAGGACAAAATTCCATAATCGTAATGGTACGGTCTCGGCTCATACGTGTGGTCAGATTGCGCCACGTGGACACATTCACGCTTCCCGGCACATTATTGTCATCGAATGGCTGAAACACGGCAATATAATCATCTGTTTCAAAGGCTATCTTAACGTCTTCCATGACATACGCGTAGAGTTGGTGCATCAAAGCTTTGTCTTTCTCTGGTAGAGCCGATGTTGGAAAAGCAGCAACGACATAGTCACAAAGCGGTGTAATTGACACCGTGAGAGATGGCGTAACTGTCGGAGTTGGGTCGAATTCACTATCCCGAACAAGGTAGACACCTTGCTTCTCAACAACGTAGAAGCTATGTTCGTCCACACTCAGTAGATTCTTAACATCACTGTTTGGCCAACTCAACACCTGACGCGGACGTGCATTTGGGGCAGTTGATGCCGGCAAATCAGCCTGAATTGCCATGATGGCGTGCTTATTGCCGCCAAGATTTGCAAAGTAATACAACAAACTTTCATTCGAACTCAGTACAAGAGAAGAGGTGTAACCTAGCGTGCTAGTGCTACCAAGAAACCACCTTTTGGATGAGTCAGTCGCATCCATGACAATAATCTTGGCGTTTTCGTAAATGGCGTACATCATATTGCGTTTTTGACTCATCTGCAGTTCGCCGGGATAAAAACCAGAGGCAAACACTGTAATAGTCGGAGAAACATCCGTAACAGTAGTAAGAACAATTCGAGATTTTCCCGCATCTGAAATAAACATGTCGTACGTACCCGACTTCCGCTTAAAAGGGGTTATAAATCGCGGATAGTTGAGATTTGAAAGAAAAGTACTCACTGCGCCAGTGGATATGCGACGGATATTGTTGTTGTTCGTATCAACCACATATATCTCTTGGTCGATGCGAGTTATACCGCCAACTTTGGAGAAGAGCGCCTTAGCCACCGGTCCATCACTGGATCCCCGTCCTTTGAGACTCCCTGCTATAGTCACCACTCCCGAGCTGTTCACAACACGCACTGTAGAACCCGCACTCCCATCATCGGTCACTAACACAGAATCCGCATCCAATAAAACAGCCCCCATGACCTCGAAGAGAGTACCATTACCGCTTGGCCCATCAGCCTGTCCTTGCTGGCATCCCGAACATGACGAGAAAATGGTGTACACGAATAGACCATCGCGCTTTTGTGGTACCTTAGCAGTGGCAAGCACACCGAAAAGCACACATAACAACACGCATGTGATGAAGAAATGCTTCATGATATATTCTTTCTTTACCAGGAAAAAAATACACGCTTCCTACTTTGCTTTGTCGCAAAAAATATTTTTGTTTTTAATTTGTCGCTTGCTTAATATCCAGAATAGAACTCCGATTGAAAGAGTAATTCTCTTGAGTTTGTTAGCTTTTTACCTTTTTCTCCTCCTGTAGCGTTCTCTCAGCGTCTTGGTGATTGATTGCTTTTGTTTGGAGTTTTCCACCGGAATCCCTCTTAGCTCTCCTAATAAGGTACGGAAGAGAGATGCGCAATTCGCACACACACAAAAAAAAAAAAAAAAAGGACAAGGAGGTAGAAGAGACAAGGTTTAGTTTTTTCTGCTTTGCAGGATAAAAGAACAATCAGTATTGGCGCATGCAATGAGACTATGCGCCCTTGAATTAAGGTTGGATACGAAAAGTATCACGGCACATGAGATGAGGACCAAAAAAATGAATAAAACGCACACTGCTGCAACGCAGCAAAGTAACTAAATAAAAAAAAGATAATGTATTCTAAAAAAAAGCCCTCAAATGAAATCAATGACACTATCCAAAACAGATGTTTAAGTACGTGTCCCATATTTCGTAACAAAGTGAGGAATATAGCCACAACTCCCCCTTTTCTTTCCTTTTTTCTTAATCTCCAGGCTTACCGAAAAAGCAAACACATAATTCAAATAAAAAGCAAATGCCTTTTATTCATAAAAAACATGTAATAAACCTACTTTTATTCTTATTTCCCTCCAGCATTTCAACATTCAAAACATCTGTGAAGAGCGTATCCCATGGCTTTCACAATATTATTAACAAATCGATCTTCAAATCCCTCCACATATTGCGAAAATAATTTAAATTCCAGACGCACTTCTACCACAGAAAAGCATGCAAACACGACAAAAGCTTGCTTTACCGGTTTGCATTTTTTTTCTTTTAATACCTAAACGCACTGACCACGAATCAATGCAGATACTGCAGCACGAAGCGACGGAAAGTGCCAATTCACTCAAAGACGGCGTGCCACTGGCTCTCCCTATATGACAGGAAACATTATAAACGCCCCACGCCTGACGGGAGGGCTTGCCAAAAACAAGGAAACAAGTGCAAGGCCTGCGGTACCCAGCACAACGGATGACGCAATAGCGGCTTTACAAATATCATCACATGCCCCTCTATTTGCATTAACGCAGAGGGAC
>JASANW010001250.1:0-31562 GCA_030849725.1 Trypanosoma boissoni
ACCGCGGGGTCAAACATCACGAGTACTAAGTACTGCCCAGGACTCACCCTCAAGCCTTTTACTGTGAATGGGTGAGCTTTAATAAAACTACGGCTGTTGATTTTTCTTTTCTCGGGCCACAATGCGGGTGTTTGTCCGGATTAATTTATTTACCTCAAGGGGCAACCTGGACTCGTTGGAGAGGTGTGCACCTCGTGCGACGTATAACTGGTTAAACGGCCAGAGAGTCCCCCCTTATACTACCTTCAGATGTTCGCAGCGAGCACTCCTGTCTTCGTAGACTGTCTGCAGCCATGGCAGTTCTTGTGACTCGCTTGTATCTTTCTAGATACATGGGCTCTGAGCTATCTGTCGCTAGCAAAGGAGAGGTTAAGCCTTCATTATACTACTCGAAAGAGTCAGGCTACCGATGGGAGCGATACTATCGGTGAAAGGTATATACTAGCCTCTATCTTCTTACGTTGATAGAGGTACAAAAAAAAAAAAAAAAACACATTTGATTAAATCGAATTGGTTGTGGGTCACCATTGAACCATAGTGCAACTGTTGTAAACCTGATAGTTGATACGTTTGCAATTATGGTACACAACAGGCATCGGAAAGACTCGGGTTATTCGGGAATATGCGATTCATACCATGTTCCCATGACGGGTATTGAGCTCGATATGAACATGCAGGCAATCTTGTAACTACATTATGTATCTAAGTTTAACAGTGGGCTTTGTATATTTTTGCATAAATAAAGGCAGAAAAACCAGGAGCTTGTTCAGTGGATCATGTTAAACCGTCGTTCCATTGTTCAAACCACCTATTCATATGGAAGCATGTCCAAAGACAAACATGTTTTTTTTCTCTGTGTTTATCAGTTCCATGGTTTCGCTGGAGCACCTTGTAAATTCAGATAATGTCGTATAATTGACTCTCCTACGACACGATGCTATCGGTTCTTGCTGCTCTTGTGAGTAAGTACAAGAAGTTTTGGCGAGAGCATTATATTTACGAATAACATTAGGAAACATTTGAGCACCTGATTCGCTCGGTGGTATGTGATAAAAGGTGGCTACATGCACCGAGGGTTAGGACAGCGGGAGTGCTCAACTGGTTTAAACACCCAGGAGAGAGATGCCCTGCGGGGGATATCTGTTCGCCCTGAAGAGAAATATGCTGTAGCGTAGGGATGCCGCCGGCCCAAACGGTGACAAAATCGGCAAGAGACCAATTGTAAGACAAAATTATGCGGCGTCTTTTTTTTGGTCGAGGTGTCCCAAAAATAAAAAGTTTCAGGCTGCAACGCAGTCCAAAGGGCATTAAGGGCCCTTCGCCTAGTTGCTAACAATGGGACGATGTTGAGCCGCCACATGGTAGTACGGCCAACGTTTTTGGGGCGTAAGTCCTTATGTTCGTGATCAGTGCATGTGAACCCAGCGGGATGACCGCAAAGACACGGACGTTATTTATTATTATTTTTTGGATTGCTACGTAGAGGACCCTCCCGAATTCCCATGGTGAGTATGGTGTACGGCCTTTTTGAGTGCTGAGGTGCCATTTTTCTTTTGCACTTTGCTCCGCTATGCCTTACCGTAGATTATATAAAGGCAATTTAAGTTGCGCCCGCGCCAGGATGCGAAATCACTTGCGAAGAACACATCCTCTCACATGGTCTCACATTCTTGTTCAGACATTTGCGGTTGATAATGGCCACCTAGTGCCCTCGAAACCGGAACAGTGCAAGAAATTTCATTATTTATTTTTTTTCTGAACTTCACCCGGCGGTGTCGGTAAAATGTAGCTTCGGGTGTTTTGAAGCAAGTTATCTTGGGACTACTTCATCTATTTGAAGTGACTTTTGTAAGAGGCAGACGCCCCCCCCCCTCCCACTCACCCCCACCCCCGAATAGCGGTGTTCTGCATTTTTCCGTGTATTCCTCTTGCTGAAACAGCAGCTCCATGTGGATCTTTTTTCTTCTTTAAGAACGGCGTTCATGGTGGATTCTTTGTAGAATTGGAAGGGCACTTTGTATATATTCTTCGTGTCTGAAGCTTGCAACATGCTTAGGAACATCCTCGCGTGGCTAAAGCATGGCGATCCGTTGTGTGGTAATTTAGATGACAAAATTTCTTGTTTTTCTAGTAAAATTTGATATTTTAATGGAGACAGCTGAGGGAATCATACTGGTGTGTCTGAAAGTGAAGATAGAGTTTCATTGTGTGTTTGGGGGAACTTACGAATCTCTAACTCTGTTTTTGAAATGGGGAAAACGCCGTTTAGTGGTTTTATTGTTTCTTCCTGGTGTTTGAATGGGCATCCTGGTCTCTTTTTTTTTTTTTGTTTATTTCTTTTACGATACTTGCTTTGGTACAGTTAATAAGCTTTTGAAAAGATTCGTTTATGCTACTGTGACTTAGAATCATATTAAGGCAAATGCTTTAAATGTGAATGGGAGACTCCCTTGTTCTGGACTTCCTCTTTCGGGTCTTCCAATCGAAGTTGTTCAGAGGTGATGATAAATTTGTGTTTAGCTTGCCATCACTACTGGTATACTACACAGAGATATTTATTCTTTTAGATAATTATTTAAACGGTGCAAGGGTATTTTTGAGATTGAGACTCTACCACTTCTAACGGGACCCGAATCAAAGATTACAAGTCCATTGTAGTAGTTAAACGCTTCTGAGAGTGTAGTATATATTCTTGGAGAATCTTGAAAAGATGTTTATGAACTGAGCGTTGATATGCTTTGCAATCACAATTGTATTAGGGTCTTACCAGAACAGTTTATTTTGCCATATCAGAAAAAATATTACAAATATGAAAAATGGCGGTGTCAGTACCGATGAAAGGAATTTGCGTTATCCGGAAGAAGGGGAGGCGAAGTTATATGAGCACGGCAAGCCTTATTGTTCTGTAGAGAGATAAGAAAAAGTAGAGAAGATTTCTCACAACTTGAATGTAATTATTTTTTATTGTATCTGTTGCGACGGGGCAAAGAGAATGTGATCGGAAGAAATATTTCAAAAGCTTAATTCAGAGAAGCTAGAAAGACTTCTGAAAGGCAACATTAAAGAGGAGATGGGTTTTCGGAAGTTGAGGTACGTTTTGAGTGACATGTTTTCTTGATGCTGTATCGAGTAGGATAACAAATGGATGACGCTCTACGTCGTGGAGGCTTGTCTTGAGTATGCAGTGAACGAGGTGGTCGCATTTGGATACGGATTGAATGACATACCTAAAGTTTCACTTGTCTAAACGGGACGTGTCATGTGCTGCGTTAACTCATATCTGAAACAGAAAATGATTTTCGCTTTTAAATGTTATTGAAGCAAAGCGCCGTGTATGACGCAACAATGGAGTTAAAAGGATTCTTTGAGTTATTACAACAATGACGGATCGGCGGGTGAACACATGTAAATTGTTGACGTTGCGGGGTAAGCTCTTGTGATGAAAATAATAGTGGGGTACATATGCTCAAATTAACTTGTGCAAAATGGAATACTTACCGGTGTGTGCGTGTGTACGTTGGTGGTGGTTGTGGAGTGCGGGGGTAGTGGAAAAGATAGAATCTGGGGATTAACTGCTTTTTTTTTTTTTACCTGGGACTTTTTAGTGTTATTTCTTTCAGGTGACTGGTGATAATCTTTGGAAGTAAAAAACAAATGATCTATTGTACATAGGTGTTTTTTTTTTTTCACTTAACCCTATAGTGATTTTTACTGGCATTATTATTTTTTTCTCTGAACTGCTTTAAATTAAATATGGAGGTGGTCAAAGTAAAACTAGGTTCTTTGCCAACCTTTACTGTACCTAGAGCTTTTCTCGCTTACGTTTAGCCATATTTTATTAAGCCAGAGGACTTTCATTACCTTGAAGCTGTTTGTTTCAGTGATATATAGTCGTGTTGTTTAAGTTATATTTTTTTGTTTATTCGAATCAAGGTTCATACGGATTTTAGTGCAAACCCAAGTATTATTCTTTAGTCACAGGTCAAAATGACCCAGTTATTTGCTGAACGCTCATGGCGTCCCTTTTGATTTTTCTCTGTGGGTATAAGCTTGTGCTGCGGAATTGGTTTCTAAAAGATATTACAATGACCCTAAGGCGTATAACCTGTTTTTTTTTGTTTTTTTCTGTGTGTGTGTGTGTGTTGAATTCATAATGCTATTATAACGGTATATATGCGATTCTGTGGCTATTTTTTTTTTCTTAAATTAATGATGCCGAAGTGTTTGGTTTTCCGTCATCATATGTTTGACATGTATTTGTTTTGGTTATGACTACTCTGTTGGCTGCATATAACTTGTGACACTTCCATGGTGCTATTGCTTTTTTTTTTTTTTGACTTGTTTCTATTTGTATGGTCATGTGCCGTATTGAATCATAGGTTTTATCTTTACCAGAACTTATCATTATTATTACTATTTATCAATGTTGTCGCATACTTTACGTTTTGCCCAGCGCAAGATACCGTTTTACCCGGTGAACCCAAAGAACCCTACTGTATTCTTTGATATTGCGATTGGGTCACAGCCCACAGGACGAGTCGAGATGGAGCTATTTAAAGATACCGTTCCAAAGACGGCGGAAAACTTTCGCGCTCTGTGCACAGGTGAAAAGGGTGTTGGACGCTCTGGAAAGCAATTGAGCTACAAAGGAAGCAAATTCCACCGTGTTATTCCGCAATTTATGTGCCAGGGTGGTGATTTCACTAATGGTAATGGGACTGGTGGCGAGTCTATCTACGGGATGAAATTTCCTGATGAGTCGTTTGCGGGGAGGGCTGGCAAGCACTTTGGTCCAGGGACGCTTTCTATGGCGAATGCTGGTCCCAATACGAACGGATCTCAGTTTTTTATATGCACAGCCGAAACGCAATGGTTGGATGGAGCACACGTGGTATTTGGCCAGATTACCAAGGGATACGATGTGATTGAAAAGGTTGAAGGTAATGGCAGCCGCGGTGGCGCTACACGCCAGCCAATAACAATCACAGATTGTGGAGAATTAAAGAGTGAGTAATGGAAATAAATTTTAATAAAGTAATTTTAATATATATATATATATATATATATATTTGTTTTAAAAATCTGAAGTGTTTTGCGATTTTTTTTTGTGTGTAGAGCAGTTCGTATAAGTACGTACTGGATGATTCGAACGATATATTTTGCTTCTTCTTTTTTTTTCTCTTATCATCTAGGGGTCCTTTCTTAGATTGCCGTGACATGGAGAGCGATACAGCACACAGTGCCCGACTAGAAACCGCGGCTGAGGAGGTTGAGGAAGCTCGTCAGTATTTGATAGAACTCGACAGAAGACAGCACCAGTATAGAGAGGCCAGTCGCGCTCTTAAAAAAGAGAACGGTGTTGAAGATGTGTGGTTGCTTTGTAGTGGTAGAGTGTTTGTTAAATCAGAATTGGGACATCCCAATACACTTAAGTACCTAACGTGGAGAACTGGTGAAGGAGAGAAAGAGATTGCTCGGGGACGGGACGAGTTAAAGCGTAAAGTGGCGTACTTAGCCGAATTGGAGGGCCCTGATGAGGCACTTTCACGTCTTTATAGTGGTTTTGACTTAAAATCGGCCGAGTGATATGGACGTCTTAGGCGGTTTATTGATTATAATTGTTGCGTGTGTGGTTTGCGAGTATATATATATATATATATATATATATATATATTTGTTTTGGTAGCTTTTTTTCTTTGTGTGTGTGTCTTGCTCTGAATCTGTATCTGTTTTTATGAATTACTTTCTTTACTCCTTCTACTGCTCTCACTCAAAACTCATAGTCAGTGGAGATGTCGGTGGTGGAATTTACCTTTCCATCAGTGAAGGCGCTTCGTTATTGTGTGAAGTATTTGTGCTTTCAAGGTGACGCATTGAAAGTTGTTGTTTCCAGTACACCAGAGGCTCCGGAGGTTAGGTTGACTAGATCATCTATTCCGCAATACAGCTACTCTGAAATTATCGTGAAAAATCCCGAAGGTGTCAAGTTATCAAAAACATTATTTGAAGACACATCTGAAGAGAATAATTTCTCCTTTGTAGTTGACAGTCAGCTTCTTTTGAGGACTTTACGTCTCTTTGAAGGGTGGGACTCACTGACTATAGAGTTGGCTTCCGATCTTACTAGTCTTTCTTTACGTACAGCGCGCTGTGAACGTTGGGCAAGAATAGGTGTTTTTCATGACCTTGGGCCGCTTTTGAATGTGGAGCATGGGGTTGTTACCCTCCATCGTGTTTTTGATGTTAAGGCTTTTTGCCACATAGTTCAGTTTGTGACTGCATCTCAAGAACCTACATGCAGTATTGTTCTTCGCTTTGATAACTTGCAATCAATGATAGAGCTAAAAACTTCCAGTAGTACAGCATTCACACTTATAGATGGTGAATGTCTGGAAAAACAGGTTGAAGGATCTGCACAGACATCCGAATTGGCTGCGTTTGGAGTGTTCGCGTCATCAATGGAGAAAGAAGCCAAACTTTATGTGGGCTTTGGGATGAATGAACTCGCAATGCTTCAACTGGAATGGGAGCCTGTATCATCAAAGAAATCTGTAACATACTTATACTTCTGTACCAATTAAAAAAAAAAATACGTATTTTTGAAGGTTTAGCATGTGTTATAAGAAAAAAAAGATTTGACTCCAAGGGCTACATTTTTTTTTTTTTTTGCTGCGACAAAATTCTCCTCACCCTTTTCTCTCTTATATATATATATGAAATTTAGGGTTTACATTGGAACGATGACTATAGAGTCATCCCTAGCTCCATCTCATGCTCTTGTTATCAGTCACTCAGAGGTACTAAAACCAGCAGACCTTCTTAAGATTATGGAGGTTTATGGACACGTCGATGAAATACACACATATCATATAAATGGAGATAAGGGGTTGCTGAGCGTTGTGCAGCACCGCAAACCCATGTGTAGGGAAGCATGCTATCTTTCATTAAAAATGTTAGTCAATCAAAGTCAGGGCTTGCTCAAGGATGTTGCGTGGATGCATGAAGATGCACTGCCATTGTTTGGTCAAAAGCCTTATGTGGGGCCGCGTTGGTGCGCAGAAAATACCCTTAGCTCAGAAGACTCTGATGGTTACTTGGTGATATATCTCAAGGTCATCACCGAGAAGCAGCGCTCTGAGCTTTTATTGAATATTCGGGGGAGTCAGGGTATTATTGAGTTTTTTGTAGATGGATTGAAAGGAGGTCGTTGCTTTCTTCGTTTTTCTGGTCTCGATGCCGCAGAAAATGCAAGACGGTGTTATGTGGATATCTTTTCGGAGCTTAAGAGGGAGGTTCACTACTGTACGAAAGAAGATTTTTTGTTGGCGAAGAACTGAAAACTCAGGTGTCAGAACTTTTTTTTTTTGGGGGGGGGTCTGCGTTGTTGCTGAGTATGTTTTTTTGTGTAGAGGGGGGGATTGTGAGTGGTACTGAGCGATTTTCTGAAGTCCAAACGAATTGTTTATTAAGTGGATCTGCTACAAAAGAATATCTTTTTCTCTTCCTATTTTCATTGTATAGAAAGAAATAGATTTACTCTGGTGTGCGATGAGCCGTCACCGTGTTGCTTTAGTGTCTGATTTCTTTTTCCCCGGATTTGGAGGGGTTGAGGTGCACATTTATAATGTTGCACAGTGTTTAATGCGACGAGGGCACAAGATTATTGTAATTACTAGGGCATATGGTGACATGTGCGGAATTCGCTACTTTACCAATGGTATGAAGGTGTACTACTTACCTTTGCTTGTAGCGAAGCTACCGCCAGGGTCTGTAACACTTCCGACGTGGTTTGTGAGTTTTCCTATTTTGAGATCCATTTTTATTCGAGAACGCATAACGGTTGTACACGGTCATCAGACCACGTCCAATCTATGCCATGAGGCACTTTTTCATGCTGGGACATTGGGTCTAAAGACCTGTTTCACCGATCACTCCTTGTTCGGATTTGGAGACGGCTCATCGATTCACATTAACAAAGTACTTGAGTGGAGTTTACGCAATGTGGACCGGGTAGTGTGTGTGAGCAACACATCTCGGGAAAATACGGTACTTCGCGCAAGAATTCAACCGGAGCGTGTCAGTGTCATTCCAAACGCGACAGATACCTCTGCATTTACTCCACCAGAGGTTATGAAATATAAGTCATGGGCATCACTGATTGATAAAAAAGGCCTCACCATTGTAGTTATCACCCGTCTAGTATACCGAAAGGGTTCAGATCTCTTTGTGGACGTTATTCCTGAAATATGCAGGCGTCATACTGATATCAAGTGGATTATTGCTGGAGAGGGGCCACGCAAGTCGCAGATTCAGCAGATGATCGAGCGTTACGACCTGATGGACAGGGTCAAGCTTCTTGGACCTCTCAAACACTCCGAAGTGCTTAGCGTGTTGAACCAAGGACAAATTTTTCTGAACTGTAGTCTGACAGAGGCGTTCTGCATAGCGCTGGTGGAGGCTTCGTCGTGCGGTCTCCTTTGCGTGTCCACCCGAGTGGGAGGCGTTCCGGAGGTGTTGCCACCAAGCATGCTGCTTTTGGCAGAGCCGGACCCCACCTCTATTGTGACAGCTCTCGAAAATGCCATCACCCGCGTTCCGTACATTTCTCCATGGGAAACACATGAGGTAGTGAGGCGGTTCTACAGCTGGGACTGGGTGGCCGAGCGCACGGAACGTGTGTACGAGCAAGTGCTTGCGAACTCAACACCCTCATTGTACGAGCGATTGATGCAATACGCGTCGGTAGGACTTTTGTACGGGATTATTTGTTGGTTGCTATGTGCAATTGATTGGCTCTTGCTGATATTTCTAGAGTATTGGTTTCCATCTGAGTTGATCGATATTGCTCCAGATTTCCCTCTTGAGTTGTACACTCGTAATCGAGAGAAACTTGCAGCCTTGGAAGAGAACGCCTGACACGTCTTTGTTTTTTCTTACCCTGTCTCTTGATTCTCTTTTTTTTTTTTTTGTTGTTCTGTATCAGTCTTTGATGTTATCTCCTTCTGACTCCTTAAGCCCGCTTCTCTTGGGGTGTGTCTCTGGAATTATTATTTTTGCGAAATCACTAAGAAATCTCAATTGCAGATTTCTAACCCTATAGCTGAAGTATGCAACCGTTGTTTTATTATATTACTCTGCAAATGTGTTTAGTTATTTTTCATCTCTATTTCCCCTTCTCTTTCTTTTTTATTTTTCCAACATAGAGACGCGCATCGTACGCTCATCCAAAAGGAATTATTTTAACTGATCGTCGCTGGATTTATCACTGAGATGTCTTCTGTCTGCGACACCGATGGCGGAGCCCCGCCGGAAAAGACGCCTCCAAACATTATTTGCCGGTATCGCAGCGGTCACCTTGCGTTTCTTAGCCGTCCGCCCCCCGAGGGGCGGCGCTTTTCGTGGTACATGTCCAACCCGCGCTTGGTAACGCTCGAGGAGCTACGTGCAGAGATGTGCGTGGCGCACCGGCGTTGGTTTGCGACGGACCGCCTGTCATACGAACTGTCTGTGGAGTGCGGTTGCAGCGTGACGGATGGAGAGCCGTACGTGTGCCTGCGCAATCACCGCGCCCCGGAGAAGTATTGGTTTGGCCCGCGCCACGTGGAGCCGCCTGCGGAGCCCGCGGCGCTGCTGCTCACCGTTGCGGACATCTACCTGAAGAGCCGCCTGCATCAGGGCCGCATGTTCCGCGTGCTCATTGATCACGTCCGCCGTGTCCTGGGCAACCCGCGTGTCTTTCGCAGCGGCGAGACAATGGTGGAGGTGCGGCGCGACGTGCCCGATGCCGAGCAGATGCGGCGCCTCGCGCTGCTCCCGGGCATTGCAAAGATATATGCCGGCGCGGCCGAGCGCGGCGCGGACCCGCGGGGCGCACTACTTGCGGAGGGCGCAGGCGGCAATCCGATTCTTCCGGACCAACGCGTCCTGTGTCTTTTAAGCGGTGGCATCGACAGCCCAGTTGCCGCGTACCGCATGATGTGTCGCGGCTGCCACGTCGACGGGGTGCACTTTCTCAACAGCACAAACGATACGTCGTCAGTCGTTGAGAAAAACCGACGCATCTGTGAAAAGCTCTCAGAGGTGCAGGGGAACTTTGTTATGCACTTCGTTGACATCAGTAAGCTACAGACACAGATCGTCGCGGAGGTGGAGAACCACAACCGGACGCTCATCTACAAGTGGTTCATGCTTTCCCTTGCAGCGGCGATGGATGACTATCTATTCGTTGTGGTTGGTGACTCCGTCGGGCAAGTTGCCTCGCAAACTGTGTTTAACATCGCATCGCTTTACCCAACCATTGAGAAGGCCGTCGTTGCCCCACTTATTGGCACAGCTAAGAATACAATCATTGCAGAAGCACGCCGAATCGGTAGCTTCGACTTAAGCATTCAGGAAGGTGATGACTGTTGCCAGTATATGATGTGCAAGACGGGGGCAAACCTCCACTTGGGTGCCCGTTCACTCCGAGCGCGTGTTGGAAAGATCCGTGTGGGAGAACTCTCTGTGCTGCGCGAAGTATACAGCGATGGAAAGCTTGTCTCGTCGAGCCGATATGAGTTTTGCCCAGAGAACGCTCGGCTCCGCCGCGATATCGCGTCCCGGGGGAGGCAGCAAAGGCGATCGCAAGCCCTCAAGCGCCAAGCAAACGGACTGACGGATCAGACAGGGACGGAGACTGGCCATCCGCAGGACGAGGAGGAATCGCACCACGAAGCATACGAGGAACACGAAGAGGAAGAAGAGACGGTGTACTTTGATGCGGCGGCCGGAACGCGTGTGCACGCGAGTGTGGAGCGCGTGATGCTTGCCGCGCCACACGGTAATCCCAACAGCATGCACGCAAGCGGTCGAGCCGCGCGCATGGCAATTGAGCAAGTCCGCGGTGACCTCGCTCGCGCCATGGGCGTTCCTGCCCGTGACCTTATCTTCACAAGCGGCGGGACAGAGTCCAACAGCCTTGCGCTGCACGGTCGCCGCGTCTTGCGCGACGCGTGGTCGCACCCGTCCACCGCTGCGGATCCAAACGTACCGGACGACGCGCCGCTCGTTCGTGTCGTGGACCTTGTCCACCACGAGACCGGAAGTGTCGGGCGGGACTTTTCCAGACCGCCCGGCGCCCGCCTGCACATTGACGCAAGCCAAGCCCTAGGCAAGCTCGACCTCACTGCGCTAAACCTCGCACAGGCCGACTCCGTCAGCGTCACGGCACACAAGCTGAACGGGCCCGCAGGGGTTGGTGCATTGTATCTGCGGGACCGCGATGGCCGCGCGCTCTTCCGCGGCGGGGAACAGGAAGGCGGAGTGCGCCCGGGAACGGAGAATGTCGCTGGCATCATCGGCTTCGGCGCAGCGCTGAATATCGACCGTAGCGCATCGATTCACCGGGACGTGGAGGCGTTCCTCATCGACGCGCTCACGGAGATGGGTTGTGAGGTGAACCGTCGCGGCGAGACAAGTGGGTTCATCGTCCACGCCACGCTTCCGGTGGGATACGACAATACGGCCGTTGTTGCGCGACTTTCTACTGCATACAATGTTGAGATCGGCACAGGGTCCGCATGCAAGACGGGGAATCCGGACAACAGCCTGTACGAGACACTTGGAAAGCCACCAGCACCGGGGAGGCCCGTGCGGTTTAGCTACGACTCGTTCGTCACCATGCCACAAGCAGAGCGCGTTGTTACGGCTTTTCGAAAAGTTTTACAGGAACTGAAGCCACGCCAATAGGGGAAGATACACTCACACAGATAACTGCGCGTATCTTTCGGTATGACTGCGAGTATTTATGCCTATACCACATGAGAAGTAATCACCACTGCTACTTCATACGCGTCCACCAGGTGTGTAGAGATAGAGTATTGGATGTTTGCTTTTTGCAATCGTTCTGTCTCTGCGTGTGTGCATATTTGTTCGCTGTGCTTCGGTCTAATAGTAACAATAATAACACTGCTAACAGATGGATAAAATGAGAATAAAAGAAGAAAGTATAAGAAAAAGGTTCACTTGAAAAGACGTTCCACAATTCTTTTGTATAGTCTGTTTACTTAATGCATACGGGGGTGTATTATATATTCCTCTATTTTTGTATCTCACTTTGCTCATAGGTCAGGGACAACAACAGCAGCTACAACGATACGAAAGCCCAACAAACTCCGCGCGCAATGCAGCGGCTCTCATTGCGCGAGTTGAGCCAAATGTGCGAACGGCTCCGCGCTTGTGGTGCAAGCGATGCGCAACTAAGCCGCGCCGTTGCGGGTGGAGTCCGCACGCGTGTGCTGAGCAGCGCAACACTCCCGTTAGTGGTGCAGCGCCTCGACTGGTGCCTTGCGTTGCGGGTACTGCAGTGCGACGAGCTCGACCGGCGTGGCGTGGCGCGTGACGCAAACCTTTGGCCGGCGGTTGAGCACAGCGCGCCGTGCGGAGAGAGCCGCGCGGCCGCACGCGATGCGCTGCGCCAATTATTTGCCGCGGCCGCCACACGAAACCGCAGACGCAAGTGAAGTCTTAGTCTTTACAGAGCCCCCGCTCGATGGCCGTTGCGTCATCTGCCTCCCTCTTTTATCCATCTTGTCATATGCGCCTACACTAAGGATATTTTATTTATGTACACTTATCTTTGTAAAATTGTTTTTTCTCTTCTTACTAATTGGTCTGCGCGTACAGAAGAGAGTTAGTTACTCACAATAAGGTCACACACACACACAGGCATACATACATACATATACAAGCACACAGGTAGGGAACGTAGGTATTGGCAAATATTTGCGATTGTTTGGATGAATCCCTTTTCGTCTCTCTCGCGCCCTGAGGTGCGTGCGGACTATCTCCGCGGCGACCTCACCTTTCAAGCTTTTGATTGCTGCCAGACAAAGGGAAGCCCGCACAGTACACTCTCCACCGTGCGCCACGCAGAGAATCCTATCGTCCGGTTGTACGGTGTCACCGCGGAAGGCTACAGTGTCCTTGTGCACTGCTACAACTATGAGCCCTATCTCTGGATCAAAGCGCCGCGCGACTGGCTGCCTGTGTACGCGCAGACATTTGCAAATGAGCTTAACGCGCAGCTCGATACCCATACCCATGCAGTCAGGACAGTTGTACGTGTGGAGGCCCACGAGCGGCAAAGTATGATGTACTATCAAGATGACGGGCCCAGTCTGTACCTCAGACTGGTCGTGCAGCTGCCACAGCACATTCCAAAACTGCGCGGACTTCTCTCCGAGCGTGGCGCTGCGTGTCCTGGTGCGTGGGATGGTATTCGCGTGTTTCAGACATTCGAGAGCAACGTCATATTCCCCATGCGCTTTCTCGTCGACAATGGTGTTGGCGGGTGCAATTGGATCACCCTTCCTGCAGGATCCTTTGCCCCACCCCCCGGCCGCACCTCCGCCTGCCAAATCGAAGTCTGCTGCTCGTACGAAGTATTGCAGAACCACGAACCAGTCGGGGCGTCTCTCACCATTGCCCCCTTTCGAGTTTTGTCCTTTGACATCGAGTGCCAGGGGCGCCAAGGCCTCTTCCCCGATCCGGAGGAAGATCCGGTGATTCAGATCGCAAATCACTGTATATGCTACGGGGCTTCGACGGAGCCGCTCACGCGGACTATCTTTACCCTCAAGAGTTGCGCCCCAATTGCGGGCGCACAAGTGTGTGCATACGACACAGAAGAGGAAATGCTTCTTGCATGGGTTCGTTTTCTGAAAGCGGTAGACCCAGACATTTTCACCGGTTACAACATCAGCAATTTCGATTTCCCATATATTCTTAATCGTGGAGCGGCGTTAAAAATAAATGATGCTTTCTACTATTGGGGTCGGCAGATTAATGAGCGAACCGTTGCAAGGGACAAGAAGTTTCAATCAAAACAAATGGGAAACCGTGAATACACGGAACTGGCTCTCGAAGGTCGTGTCATCATGGATGCGATGGTGGTAATTCAACGCGACTATAAACTGCGATCCTACTCCCTCAACTCTGTCTCTCAATACTTTCTTGGGGAGCAGAAGGAGGACGTGCACCACTCCATCATCTCCGACTTGCAACAGGGTAGTGATGAAACGCGCCGGCGACTTGCTGTGTATTGCCTGAAAGACGCACTCCTTCCAGTGAAGCTGCTCGAGCGTCTCATGGTGATTGTAAACAATGTGGAGATGGCACGTGTCACAGGCGTACCCATTGGGTTGCTGTTGGATCGAGGGCAGCAGATCAAAGTCTTTTCCATGATTCTCCGGAAAGCCCGCTCTAGAAATTTAGTTATTCCTACGGTTGAGTACAATGCCAATAGCGACCAACGTGGCTACGAGGGTGCCACCGTTATAGATCCCATTAAAGGATTTTATAATTGTCCCGTCAGTACTCTCGACTTTGCCTCACTGTATCCGTCTATTATTATCGCACACAATTTATGCTATTCAACCCTCGTGCGCCCGGCTGACGTGAGGAAGTATGTACCTGAGATGCTCAGTCGCACCCCAACAGGGGATACGTTTGTTAAGAAGGAGCTCTTTCCCGGTGTTCTTCCTGAGGTCCTAATGGACGTCCTCGCAGCCCGAAAGCATGCCAAGGCACTTATGAAAGATGCTTCACCAGACTCTCTTGAATACCGCGTACTCAACGGACGTCAGTTAGCTTTAAAGCTGAGTGCGAACTCTGTTTATGGTTTTACAGGTGCCCAGGTAGGGAAACTGCCCTGTCTCGAGATTAGCTCATCTGTCACAGGATACGGACGCCAGATGATTGAGCAAACCAAATCTCTTGTGGAATCTCTCTACACTGGCGTGAAAGTTGTCTACGGTGATACAGATTCTGTCATGATCAAGTGTGTCACTGATGAGCAGGCGTCAGATAAGGAGCGACTAGCGCAGGCTATGGCGTTCGGTAAAGAAGCCGCTGAACGTGTGTCAACGTACTTTCTTAATCCTATCAAACTCGAGTTTGAAAAAGTGTACTTTCCGTACCTGCTCATGAATAAGAAGCGTTACGCTGGACTCCTGTGGACGAACACGGAAAAGTACGATAAGTTGGACACAAAAGGTATTGAGACAGTGCGCCGCGACAATTGCCCACTTGTTGCCAACATAGTCTCGGGTGTACTGAACCGTATTCTTATTCAACGTTCTGTAGAGAGCGCTGTGGAGTTTGTGAAGGGAACGATCCGCGATCTCTTACTAAACCGACTCGATATCTCGCACCTCGTAATCACCAAGGCCTTTAGCAAAGCAGAGGAAGAGTATGCCGGGGCCCAGGCACACATTGCTCTCGTCGAGCGCATGCGCAAGCGCGACCCTGCATCGGCGCCGAGTATTGGCGATCGTGTCGCGTACGTCATTGTTAAAGCGGCGAAAGGTGCCAAAGCATACGAGCGCAGCGAGGACCCTATCTACGTGTTGGAGAATAACATTCCCATCGATGCGCAGTACTATCTGGAGCACCAACTCGCTCCCCCACTTCTCCGCGTTTTCGAAGGCGTTCTGGATGATCCGTCGGAGCTCATAAAGGGCGATCATACGCGTCACATTGCTGTCTTGGCGCCAAGTAAAAGCGCCGGTGGACTCATGAAATTTGTTAAATTTCAACTGCAGTGCATCTCATGTCGGAGCATTATAAAGGATGGGGCGTTGTGTGATAATTGTCGTCACCGCGCACCGGACATCTATGGTAAAATCGTGGCAAAGCGAAACCACTACGAGGCAATCTATTCACAAGTATGGACGCAGTGCCAGCAGTGCCAAGGTTCACTCAACCAGGAGGTCATCTGCACTAGCAGAGACTGCCCCGTCTTTTATATGCGAAAGAAGGTGCAGAAAGATGTTAGGGAGCAGCAGCAACTTATAGATCGTTTTGGGGTTGTAGATGACTGGTAAGCAGCAACCAAGACAACAACATTAAAGTGAAGATGGAGAAGAATATATATATATATATATATAGATATATATATACATAGATAATGATAACGAATGAGATGCTAATGGTTTATGTATAGATTTTCAAAGGTGAAGAGCAGTACAAAAAAAGTAATAGGAGTTCTGTGTGACCGTGATACTCTTCTTCATGTTGAAGTTGTTATTGGCTTTTGTGGTGTTTCTGGTTGGATATGAGTTTTGTGACCGATATGGAGTAACGCAACGTTAAGGGTTTGCTTGGATGGAGTAATTTTGACACTTCCATTATATATATATATATATATATATATATACTGTCTCCTTTAACTTTTTTGATGGGATTAAGCATGCATATATAGCTATATATGAGTGTGTGTTGGTTTTTTTATAAAAGATGAAAACAAATCTTTTTTTTTTTTTTTCCCATTATTTTGCTTTTATTATTATTATTTTTATGTGTGTATGTGTGTTTTTGTATCACTTTCTTCTAAGAGATTTAGTGAGCATTGGCATGACTAGCCTAATACCACGTGCTCGCCGCGTACGAGAGCGGCAGGACCTGCACGTAGCGTCCGAAGTCGACCGTCGCATAAGCGATCTTTCTGCGCAGGAGCTGTACGAGCAGATTCTTCTTGGCTGCATTCGCGGCGGCCTAGACCCGAACGCGACGGAGGAACCGAAGCAGTTTGAGAACTACGTACCGCCCGTTTTCGATCCTGTTGCCGCCGCGCGTGTCGCCGCTGAGGCGTCCGCGCGCTTTGGCGAAGTCATTCGCATGCGTGAGGCCATCATACGCACTCTGCGCGCGACGCCGGCGCACCAAGAGCTTTCTGCCTTTGATCGATTGCTTCTGGAGACGGAGTACTGGACCGGAGTGCGGGAGTGGGGCGAGGGCGGCAAGACAGCCAACGGCGGCGGGCGCGGTCCCTCGAGCAAGCGGCACTACGCCGGGGAGGGCAACAATGCGGGGGATGAAATGCTACACATCAGCGAGACTCCGTCCTACATTCGTGGAACGCTTCGGCCCTACCAGATAGAGGGAGTCAACTGGCTCCTCGGCCTCCACTCCCGCTGCATTAACGGCATTCTCGCAGATGAGATGGGTCTTGGAAAAACGTTACAGACTATCGCAACAATAGCGTATCTCAAGTTCACACACGGTCTCCCAGGGCCACACCTTGTCGTGTGTCCCAAATCTGTCATGGGGAATTGGTTTCGTGAACTGAAACATTGGTGCCCGGCCCTCAGCGTCTACAAGTTCCACGCGCCAAGCGATATTCGCCCTCAGGTTATTCGCGCACACTTGAACCACAACGAGGGTGTGAAATACGACGTCATCGTGACTACCTTTGAAATGGTTCTTGAAGAGTTGAATACCTTTCGGCGCATTCCCTGGCAATACCTTATCGTGGACGAGGCGCACAAGCTGAAGAATGAAGAGAGCCGCGCCCATCTCGCTTTGGACTCGTTGCACACGCATTACCGCCTCATCATAACCGGCACACCGCTGCAGAACAATCTGAAGGAGTTGTGGTCCCTTTTGCACTTTCTGGCACCTCGCCTTTTTAACGATGCGGAGTCATTTGATAACTGGTTTGACACGACAAGTGGACAAGAAGATAACAACGCAATGGGGAATATGCACAAAATTCTCGCGCCGCTCATGATCCGGAGACTCAAGGCGGATGTGAACACTGGTATTCCACCTAAAAAGGAGATTTACGTTTCTTGCAAGCTCAGTAAGGTACAGCGCAAGTGGTATATGCATATACTCGCGAGGGATGCGGAGTCATTAAACAAGGTAAGTGGCGGAAGTCTTGCCTCCCTGTCGAATATTTTGATTCACTTGCGCAAAGTTATTAATCACCCATACCTGATGGAAGGCGGCGAAGAAGGACCACCGTTTATCACTGATGAGCGTATCGTACGACATAGCGGCAAAATGGTCATTCTTGACAAATTACTTCACCGCCTTCGCGGTGATAAAGCAGAACAGCACAAGGTCCTCATCTTCTCACAGTTCACAACGATGCTTGACATCCTTGAGGACTATTGCGCGATGCGTGGCTTTCACGTCTGTCGCATTGATGGCAATACCAGCGGGTATGAGCGCGATGCCCAAATGGCCTTGTTTAATTCACCGAATAATGAGTGTTTTATTTTTCTTCTCTCCACCCGTGCTGGCGGTCTCGGGATCAACTTGCAGGCCGCCAACCATGTCGTTTTGTACGACTCAGACTGGAACCCGCAGATGGACTTGCAGGCCCAGGATCGCGCACACCGTATTGGTCAGCGCCGCGTTGTGCGCATCTATCGCTTTGTCACCGATGGGACGGTTGAGGAAAAGATTTACCGTCGTGCCCTTAAGAAACTTTACCTCGACGCGATGGTTGTGCAGAACGGTCGCATTGGAGGGCCACAGACCGGCAGGAATGTATCCAAGGAGGAAATGCTCTCCATGATCAAGTTTGGCGCGGAGGAACTCTTTAAGGCGCGCGACGAAGATGTGACAGAGGCGGATATTGATCGTCTGCTGGATGAAGGGGAGTCGAAGTCCAATCAACTCACTAGTGCTGCGCGGGAGCAGATTCAGATGTCCCTTGCAAGCTTCAAGCTCGGCGCAGAGGAGGCGAATGTCTACGACTTCGAGGGCGTCAGCTACAAGACCGGCGTCGAATCCCGCATGCTGCACATGGCGCTCAGCACCCCTGTTGCGCAGGACGAGTTACATCGACAGTGTTCGCAGTATGGCGATGTCATGCGCGTTGTGCTGCACCCGAACCTCACGGAAGCCCTTGTCTTCTTTCGCACCACTGGTGGAGCCATTGAGGCAAAGGAGAATTTGCCGTACGAGTGCAACTTTGCCTCGCGCGATGCGCAGATGGTTGTGCCGACGGAGATGATCACGGAGTACCTTGGCGCGGGTGAGAAACTCGGCCGCGGCCACCGCCAGCGCGAGAGCCTCCACGTGTACTCCCAGTCCGACGTGGAGAAACTGGAGACGCACGCCTCCCGCGCGCCGCCGCTGCGCCTGCCCAAGGCGCCGAAGTACCCGTCCCACCAGCTCTTCAACGCGCGGCGGCTCGAGGAGCTGCACCACACAGAGGTCGCGCTGATGGTCCGCAACTGGAAGCGCCGGCACGCGCCGGAGGAGGAGAGCGGCGGGGAGGACGAGAGCCTCACGGCGGTGGAGCAGGAGGAGCGCGAGCGACTGCTCCACGAGGGATTCGCGAGCTGGTCCCACGCGGAGTACCGCCGGCTCACCGCCGCCCTCGCCACAGGCACCTGCGAGCCAACAGACTACCCAGCACTCGCCGCGGCCGTTGGCGGCGAAAAGACCGTTGGCGAAGTGCGAGACTACACAACCGCACTGTTTGAGCGCGGCGCGCAGTGCATAAAGTCATTCGCCGTGCTCGAGGAGCGCATCGCGCGGGCACAGCGGCGGCGGCGCTTGCGCGAAGACCTTTTGCGCGCAGCGCGGTGGAAGGTCGAGAGCTGCGAGCAGCCGGAGACACAATTGACATTCCGCGGCCGCACAGCACACGAGACGGACCGGCGGCTCTTTCTTATGGCATATGACGCGGGATTCCAGCAGCAGAACGTGGGCGACGTGGTGCGCGCGCTGCCGGAGAACCGATTTGACGTGTGGTGCCAGTCCCGCAGCGGGGCGTTCTTCGAGCGGCGGCTGCAGGGACTGATGATGTCTGTGAAAAAGGAATGGGAGCGGCCAAACGGCGACACAGCGGAGCCGCCGGTGCGTCGCAGGAGAACAGAGACGACAGAGTAAAGAAGAAGAAAGCATTTTCGCTGTGTTTTTTGTGCTTGTTGCGTTTCTGTTGTGCTTTATGTTGCTGCGCAGTATTACGTTTTCTTTTTTTTTTTTGGGGGGGGGGAGGGGATTGCTTTTTGAAAGAAAAAACAAAACTTTGTTAGTTTCGTGTGGTCGAGAAGGCAATGCGTCACCTTACTGCGTACACCCCACAGCAATGCTCCTTCAAGCAGTCGCAAAAGCATTCAACTGGGAATGCTGAATTTTTCCATAGAAGACATTAAGGATATATATATATATATATATACCACAAGAAAAGAAAATGGAGGGAAGGAATTGCTTGGCAATGTCTACCCCTTTCACACAGACCCATTTCGCTTACTTTCTTTTTCCCCTTTAAAACACAAACAGATGCGCAAAAGAAGCGGTGAAAGAAAAATGATATTTTTGAGTAGTGCGTTCATAACGTCATCATGATTATTCCTCTTTTAAAGAAAAAGAAATACATTTCAAAGAAAAAACTTTTGATGTTTTGTTTTGTTTTGTTGTGTGTGTGTATGTGTCTCTGAGTTGCTGCTAGATTATATTTATTTGTTTTTTCTCGTTATAATGACTTACTCGATTTCTATCTTTTTTTTTTTTTTATGTGTTTGTGTGTCTTGAACTTAACATAATGAATTCGTAAATCGTCGCTGCACATCACAGCCTAGTAATGGGGTTGGACACCAATAACAAAGTTATTGGTGGCACTGTAAAGCTTGGACATGTACTTGGATCAGGAGGTTTTGGTAAAGTATATTTTGCTCATGATACAAAACAAAAAAGGGATGTTGCAGTCAAAATCATTGCGAAAAGACTGGTGAATGCGTTTGATATTCTCCCCTATGTAGAGAGGGAGATTGAGGTGATGCGTAAAATTAAACACCCGAACGTAGTAACACTTTTAGATGCCATTGAAACTACGAGTGCATACAATCTTGTTATGGAATTGGCCCCCAATGGTGAACTTTTTGATAAGATTGTCAACTCGTTACGCTTTGACGAGGAAACTGCCCGCAATTACTTTCAACAACTCATTTCCGCTGTGCACTATTGCCACGGATTGAACATTGTGCACCGAGACCTTAAGGCGGAGAATCTATTATTGGGTAAGAATAGCGAACTGAAGGTTTGTGACTGGGGGCTCTCTCGGTACACTAGGGAAGGGCTTGTAAAGGACAACTCCGTCTGCTTCTTCTCAGTCGCTGGGAGTATGGATTACCAGGCACCAGAGATTTTGACCGGACGCGGGTATGAAGGCGACGCGTGTGACATGTGGAGTTGTGGAGCTATTCTTTTCTTTATGCTCTGTGGGTATCTCCCTTTTACCGACCGCACCGATCTACGGACGAAGCAGCGTATTCTTGGATGCCAGTACAACCGCAGGAACCAGTATCTCTCCGAAGAGGCGAGTGACTTGATTGCAAACCTTCTCGTGGTTGATCCAGCAAAGCGCTTTAAAACAACGGACATCATTACCCACCCGTGGTTTCAGGTTAACCTCGATCTCAGCCTCTTTCAGGACGCGGAGTTGTTGCAAGTTGGCTCTCCGCGAAGAATTACAGGTGATGGTGTCTTCCTGAACATCCCGTCCCCCTCTAGCGGCCAGGAGGCGCTTATGTCGCCCACGTCGGAGCGGAGAGAGGAAATCCACCAGGCCTTCGCCGGGTGCAACGTGGACGGCTCCGGGTTTCTCTCGTACGAGGAGG
Source organism: Trypanosoma boissoni (assembly GCA_030849725.1). Taxonomy (NCBI): domain Eukaryota; phylum Euglenozoa; class Kinetoplastea; order Trypanosomatida; family Trypanosomatidae; genus Trypanosoma; species Trypanosoma boissoni. Next base: position 21,399 of record JASANW010001250.1, read on the forward strand.
TTCGTGACGCGCTCATTAAGCTCAAAAAAGGGCAACCAGTGTCGGAAAAAGAGGTGGAGCTTTTTATGTCTAACTTCAATCGCGATGAGCAGGGGCGAATTTCTGAAGAGGAATTTGTCGTTGGTTGGACAAAGAATGAGGACGTGGCCAAGAAGTACGATATCAGTCGGATGGCTAACCTTTTTCATTACGACTTAGAGAAGAAGTACATTGCGGAGGTTCGATGTGCGTTTGACTCTATCGATCTAAACGGCACAGGGTTTATTAGAGCACAAGACCTCAAGAAACTAAAAGTTGCCTGTAGCGATGAAGAGATCACAGATTTCTTTAATGCCTTAGTACCAGAGAGCAATGGCACTGAGAAGTCGATGACATTTGAACAGTTTGTGCACATGTGCACACGCTATGACGCATTTAAAAATCACCCCGTAGTTAATAGAATGCGGCGCCTCGAGAGCTTCTTTGATTTAACTGACGCACGAGCAGTGAGATCGACCGTAGGCGCTGGCTTTACTGTCGCAGGGGCGCGGAGAAACATACTTTTGCGTATTCGTTCCCAAGGGGTCACCCTTTCTACGACTTTTGAAGATGCGGAAAGCACAGGTATATTCTACGGCACGTATTTCAAGGACCACAAGAAGGTTCTTGAGGTTGGCGTGTCTCTTGTTCCCTCTGTGAAAGGATACACAAAGGTGATGTCTTATCGCATTAAAGGAGAGACGAAGGTGTTTCACGAGTGGTTTCTCGAACTGCGCAAAGTTTTGCGCGAGGAAATCTTGCGGTGCGAGGAAGACACGCTCGTGAAGGGGTCACCAGAGTTGCTCTGATCGGCCATTTCTCATGCTTTCAAAAGCATCATTTTTTATTTTTATTTTTTTTCTTATTTGTGTTTCTTATAGTGAAAAAAAAAAAAAAAAGTATGTGACCAACCAAAAAAAAACAGAGGCACGCGTATACGATCTGAAATAAGATTTACGAAGAATACCAGTTGCCATCGTTTTTATTCAAAATATAAATGAATGAGCGAAGAGAGAAGGCACTTCTTGTGCATATATGTATGTATACATATATTTGGCCTCTCGAGAAAAGTAATTGGATATATTTTGCAATTTGGCACCGGAATTCAAAAAAGAAAAATAATGAAATAAGAGATGGGTATAAAGCGGCATATAATGTTACACTGTTATTAACGAATTACTCTTCTTCTGCTAACATTTAGTTGCAAGCTAGAAAAAAAAAAAAACCTTGTTAAGAAGACAAAACTAAAGTGAAGAGTCGTGTCTGTATGTGTGTGCGTGTGTGTATACGAATTCGCCAAGAATAGTTGGATAGGTAAAGGAGGTGCGAAACTCTGTCTTCTTTCGTCTTAGTGTTATTCTAGATATATGTATATATGTGTGTGTGTATGTATGTATGTGCGTGGGTATATATATATATATATATATATATATATATATACATAGATTTCTATGGGTGTGTCAGCGTGTTTATTGTTTTTTTTTTTTTTTCCTTTTGTATTTTCCCTCTCTCAAAAAAAAACAAAAGAGATGATATGGCCATCGACCACCACCATCGAGCAAACAGTTGCTGCCAGGTGTATACCGTGTTCAAATACCTAAACTAGGCACCTCCTCCTATGTAAAGAAATCGTGGATGAAGTTTTGAACTACCCAATCATGGCTACTCCACCGACAGGATTTTCCTGAGCATTGGCGTTTGGTTGTCTTTTGCGAGTTTTATTGGAAGTCTGCGCTTCCAGAAGGCGTCCACATCTGAAGATGAAGTGAATTGCCTCCCGGCCCTTTGCTGTTGCACATTAAATATAAGAAGTCACTGAGCCACTGTTTTTGTGTAGCGTTACTTCTTGATTGGAAGCCTCTCAATTGCGAACTGGATGCGTAAGGGTCTAAGGGGGAAACATTATCACCAGGTACAGAGATACCTCTTTGCAAAAAATATTTATTTATTTTTGTCTTTGGGCTGCAACAATGGATTTGTACTGTCTGGCAGACATGTGGTGCAAGCTGAGCTCATACTGTTTCAATCATTTCGTTTTTTTTTCCAAAAGGAGTATGGAATTCACATGATTTTCATGTGTATAATTGCATTTGCTTAATTGATCTTCATCACCTCCTCCAGGATGCGCTTTGGAGTCTTTTTTTTTTTTGGGGGGGGGACGGAAGTTTTTGTTAGGAGTGAAAATGTCTGTCGCGTTTTTTTTTCTGCTGTCACTGTGGGAGCTGCGGTGCCAGGGATGGTGAGTATGGGCTCTGGCGGTGATGTCAGTCGATGGAGTCGGATTCGGCTGTTGGCTTAGACGCGTGACGCTACGACTGATGTGTACTTTTGTCCAATGACTTTGTTTTTTTACATGGCTTGTGTCGTGCGACTATATCTCCTACTGATATTCCTCTGTTTTGGTAATGGGTTTACACCATAGTCTGGAGATGTGAAGGATTCCTTCTCTAGTGTGGTGTTCCCTCCACGTGGAGAGTTTGTTCCTCGTGGGTCTCCTAGCGACTTCGCCGCTTCCATCTGTATTGCACCACCGGCAGGTAAGAGAAGGTTTTGGTTTCATTTTCCGAACAAAGCATTCGTAATAGGCTCATACATTCAGCACGTAAGCGTGCAAGTGTTCTTTCTTCCGCCTGTGTAATGGAAGGGTTCTCTTTTGTTGCGTTTGTTATTGCAATTGATTTACTATCGATGGGTTTCTGTAGTCACTGTGTCACCTGCTACCTTACTCTTCGTGTAGACGGCGAGTCTTGGGATCTGTGTGCCATGTTGCTGTTAGAGCTCTGCTGTTTTATTGGTTACACTGTCGCAATTTTTAAAGCTTTACAACACTGCAACGCCAAAGTGGATTTGTACCCGCAGTCGCGCTTTATGGCACTGGGTGTTTTATTTTTATTTTTATTTTTTTGGAAATATAATCCAAAACAAACGTAATATAAGTTCTGTCAGATGCCATGGGCCTGTCTCCCGCACTGCGAGGATGGACAGAGCGTCTGCAGAGATGGAGGCTTTGTAAAATGGTATTGTCTGCTGTGTAGAAAGAATGTGAGTGGAGTAGCGGAGGGAAACTCAGGTATAGGGCATCACATTTCCGCTTTGTAACGATGCACTAGTGGACATATATCCTCTATGTAATTTTGTGACAGGTGCTCTACTCTTGTAACTCATACTGCAGTCTATATTGGAAGGATAGGGGCCTTTCACCAAAAGTTTTTTTTTTTTTTTTTTCCACTTCTCTGGCACTGTCCTCTTTGTTTCCTCCAGCTCCTCAGCTCAGTTGTTACCAATGTTTGTATGAAAGCAAGCACCGCTGCTTCGAAACTGTGTGTGTGTGTGTGTGTGTGTGTGTGTTTCATCGTAGCTTGTTGCTTCACCAGTTGTTAATACCAAGAGTAAATTATGCTTTATTTTTTTTTTTTCTCTCTCTATCTATATATATATATATATGTATGAAGCGTTATCACTTGAGGCGCGGCAACGTGTCTACAAGCCGATATATAAATATTTATTTATATATTTATAGTTAGATATTCCAAAGAGAGTACACTCATTGCCGAACTGATCATTGTGAGCGAAGGAAAAAGAGTGAAGTCAAAAAACTTTTGCCCTTTTCCACACTCTCCTCTATTGCAGCCTTCGCACCCCTCACTTTACGGTACTCAAAGCGAATGGACAAGGACGGTGACGGTGCCCCGGAGCCGCAGGAGCTGCAACCGCAACCGCCACCGCCGCAGCTCCGGTCCCACGGCGACACAAACCGCACCATTGTCTCGAACACACGCAAGACATACGCCATCCTCCCGTCCGCGTCGCACCAACTCATGAGCAAACCCCGACTGCGCGCGGTGGACCGCTACATTGCGCTAAACAGCAGCCACCGCCACACAGACCGCAGCTGCGCGCCCGCAGATGTCATTCCGCCGCTCCCCTTTGCGCGGCGCGCCGGCGGCGGCGACGATGTCCTCTCCCTCGCGGTCACCGCAGTCGACGCCTGCGAGAGCGCACTGGACGTCCCGCTGCGCTTTGCCGCGCCGGAGGAGTGCTTTGCCCCGGCGCTCGAGGACCCGCCCTCGCGCGTGCCGCTTGCGCGGCGGATTGCGGCACTTCTCAAAGGTCGGGATTCGGTTCCAATGCATTGGGCCATGACACGCGCGGGCGTCACGGTGGACGATGGCGTCACACGGCTGCGCGTTATTGCCGATGCAACGGCGCGCGCACAGTCTTCTATACGTGCAAAGGAAACACTCAAAACCGCACGGCTTCAATGCACTGCAGCGGCAGTGCATTACAATGGCGGAAACGTACGGCGCGCGCAGCAGAGTTATGAAAACGCTCTCGCCGCCTTTGAAGCCGTTGGCGATGCGCGCGGCGTGGCCTTCTGCCATAACATTCTCGGCGTGTGCCATCACAAACTTCAGGAGTTTAAAGTCGCACTTGTGCATCACCGCAAACAGGAACCGCTTGGCGGCTGCTATGCGCGTGCCGTGGCGCAGATCAACATGAGCGTCAGCTACGCCGCACTCGGAGAGCTGAATTTTGCCGAACAGGCACTCGAAGACGCTCTTGCCAATGCACGCGCGTGCGAGGACACACTTATCGAGACCATTGCGCTTGGGAATTTGGGAATTGTGTGCATGCGCATAGGGAACATGCGGGCCGCGCAGACAAACTTTGAGCTGTGTCTGGAGAAGTGCAGTCTGGGCGGAGACAAGAGCGGTGCCGCTATTTGCCTCCTGCTTCTCGGCGAGCTCTACTCACACATTCAGGACCTCAAACACGCACTCTTTTACTACGAACATGCGTTTCGGGTTGGAGGAGAGGCAAAGTGCGCGGACGTGGTGGACGTTGCGCGCGTGAACATTGGGATTGCGCGCGGCAACGCGGCGCTCCGACAGGCTGTGGTGCAGCAGGCTGAGCGAATGGGTCAGCAGCCGGAGCTTCAGGATGTAATCGCTCTGCTTCCACCGTAATTTACATTACGAGGACAAAGCAAACACTATGAGCAAGTGTGGAAAAAAAAAAGAGAAAAAAACAAAAAAAAAACAAAAAAAAAAAAGAAACAGTTGCCAACCAAGGAGCGAGAGAGAAATGAGGAAAATGTTGGATGCCTTATGTATATTAAAAAACTATACGCAGTTTTACAAAGAATCTCACGTTACGAAGAAAAAAAAAAAAAACCTTTTTTTTTTATTGTTGCTTTTACTAATTTATTGATTCTTTGAATGATATATATATATATATATATATATTTATATTTATATATATACGTGTGTATATGGTTTAGCATCGTCGATGGGTGATTAATGTATTAGAGTTTGGCTTTATTGCTTTCTCTCTCTCTCTCTCATTCACTCTTCTCGTTGCCTGTCCGTCTTTACTTCCTTTTGTGAGATAGAATTACAGGTTTTTGAATAGCGCGTACCGAACGTATGCAACCTGTCACACTCTCACGGCTTGTATCGCGTTGCGGCGCGCCAATCTTCAGCGGCAGCGATGACGTGCGCCTCTCGATGGCTGCGCTTGTCGATCTCGCGGCGTACACAGACCGTCGTGCGTTGCGCGCGCTTGCCGCGCCGCTGCGCCGCTTCTGTCGCGCGGAGCCGGACGCCGTTGCGGGTGTCCTCGAGCGCGTTCCTGTGGACCCCAATGTCGCGACGCACGGCCGGCGCGCGGCGCTGCTGCTGCAGAGCCTCCCGCGCGGCGACGGCTGCGACGATGTCCTCTGGGCCCGCGCCTCGGCGCTCGCCGCGGCCGGGCTCTCGGGGGGCGCGTGGGACGTGTGGGACTGCCGCGCCGCGGTCGCTGCGCTGGCGCGCTGGGGGCGATACCCCGCGGCGCTCGCGGCGGCGGCGGAGAGCTGCGTCGCCTCCCGCGTGCGCGCCGCGTCGCAGGCGGACCTCCCGGTGCTGCTCGCGACCCTCACGGCGCTGCCGGAGCTGAGTCAGTCGCCGTCGCTGCACGCGGCGGCCGAACGGGTGGTGGCGCTCGCGGAGGTTCTGACGCCGGGATCCATTGGACATATCTGCGCATGCGTGAATAAGGTGCAGTTTCGTCACAGCGCCATGGCGATTGCACTGCAGGAGGAGGCCATTCGATTCGCCGAGGAAAGCGATCTTTTCAGTGCCGTGCAGCTGTTGAGCTTTATATCTCGACAGGAACCGGACGCCATCAGTCCCGATGCGGTCAAGTGCCTCACAGAGCGCGTGGTGGAAGGGAAGGAACTGGATCAAGAAACCGTCGCCACGCTCTGTAAGGCCCTCCGGTCTATTCCACGACAGCTGCGGCCGGAGCTGCAGCGCGAGATGGCCGAAGTCATTGGATTTCTCGGAACAGAGATGAAGGGATTGCTGGCGCTTACAGTCGACGCGGGTGGGCTGCGCGGGGATATTTCCGCAGATCATTTGCAGTCCTTTCTTTCGAGATTCCTCGCGCTCGACGGCCTTCTCCCGGCGGAAGAGGAACGCCCCGCGGAGTTCGTCGAGGCGGTGAAACTTTGCGTCGATTACATCACAGAGAAACTGGAGGACATTGTGGCGGATGAGAATCCACCCTTCTCAATCATTCCCAATCTCCTCAGTGTGCGTATGCCGGAGACGCGGCAGTGCGGGCTTGCCATTATTCGCGAGGCCGCCGAACAAGAGGTACACTTTCCCACACTTCAAACCTTTCGCTTTTTGCTTGCCCTCGGGGATCACAACATGAAGGACAAGCGCGTCTATCGACACCTGCGCAACGAGTTTGCAAAAACAGCCGCTGGCATTCCTATGATTCAACTCTGCGCGGCGCTCAAGTGCTTCGTGCGGGGACTGGTACAGGACCCGGAGCCGCAGTCCGTTGAAGAACAAGCAGATCAGGAACTCGAGCGCGAGGACATGGACGCATTTCTTAAGTTTTGTGTGGAGAACCTACAGCGTGGCTTTTCCGATGGCATGGAAGTGAAATGTGTTCTTTCCGCGACGGAAAGCCTGTATCAGTTAGGCTACGCCAACCCAGCACTGCTTGAGCGCATTGCGCAGTACCTTGATGGCAAGTGTGCCTCGGCTTCACCTTCTGTGAACAGCAGCGAAGCGGCCGAAGCGGTGTGCATCGCGCTCGGTGAGGACTTACTCGACCGTTTTCCCGCCGTACATACCTTCTTGCTTGAGGTTGGACAAAGCGGTGTGCGCGGTGAATCCGAACTGCCGCCAACGGAGTGGATGAATCGCAACGACCCCGCAAACTTTATTGTCCCGCTCACGGAGACACAACAAGAAGGATGGAACATCATTAACCGCATGATCGAAACCCGAACGGCGGACACCGCAGCACTCACCCGGCTCGCTACGGAATATTTGGCGATTCTCAAGGAAACCCGCGTGGATGATCTTAAGTATTTCTTTGGTGTCTTTGAGGATAAAGTGCTTAAAGAAGACAAAATCCTCAAGCAATGTCTCGATCATATTGTAGAAAGCGGAATGGTCATGAAACTCTCGGCGACAAGCATTGGGGCAATGCTCCACAGTTTGGCTGCCATTCGTTTTATATATCATCGAAGTGTAAAGCGTTTTGTTCTCAGCATCAGTGGCGAGCAGTGGGGTGAGATGGACGCGTCACCACTGGTACAAATCGTTGCAGGTATGGCGAAGCTATCCCTGCGCATTCCGGAGGTTCTCGCCAACGTAGGCAACAGATTGATAAAGGTTTACACATTCCTTTCCCCAATGGACACGGCAGTACTCATCAATGCACTGCAATCCATCGGATACGGTAACGATGATGTGATGTCCATGCTCATGCGCCACGCCTCAGCCAGTGCGCGTCGCTGGGATGAAGTGTCTCTCACTTTGCTCTTTGGTTCGTCCAGCGTTCATCGCCTGTTGCGAAGCGCGGAGGTGGCGACGCCACTGCTTGAGCAAGCCGCCGGCAAAACCTCCTCACCGCATCTACGCCAAAAGATTGCCGCTTCACTGCGTCGCTCGGCGCTTCCTCGAGAACTTGTGCACTCTTCGACGACTATGTTGACAGGCGGAACTCAAGTGGAGGCGCCACTCCAGTTGACTTGATAGGTAAGTGAAAGAAGATGAAAGGAAGTGCAATATATATATATATATATATATATATATATATATATATATGTGAAGAAAGAGTGGGTGAAAATAAAGTGTGGGGTGGAGGGTTGCGTGTGTGTGTGTGCATGTGCGAGTGCACTTGTAAGAATTAAGGGAGTTTGCACATATTTTTCCCGTAGTTGTTTTCTGTTCATTTCATGTTTTTTTCTTTTTTTTTTCACATCTGTGCGTGCGCGCTTATGTGTGCTTGTGTCTGTCTGTATTTCTGTAGGGATGGAATAATTTTTGATATGTGATTTTTTTTTTCTTTTCTACTTCTTTTCTCTTGGATTTCCCTTTAGATCTTTTTTTTTTTGCCGAGTATATTTACTGTTGCTGTTAGTCTTTTTTTTTTTTCCTTTTGTGTGTGTGTGTGTGTGTTGGGGATGAACAAACGAACTTTTTACGAGGGCTTCAAAAAGATATACAATCATGTACAGGGTGTAAAGAAGCAGAGCAACTTTCAGGTGTCCGGTACGCTGACACCGCTTGAATTCGTGGAGGCCGGGGACGAACTTGTACAAAAGATGCCCGTGTGGTCGTGGGCCGAGGGGCCGGAGAAGATTCAGCCCTTTCTCCCGCCCAATAAAAAGTATCTCGTGTACCGCGGGGCCCCGTCATACGATCGCGCGCCGGATATCGGCTCCACCGTGGAGGAGACGGAGGTGGAGGGTGAGAATGGTTGGGTCACAACGCATGCCGGGCACCGACCCGCCTGTGTCCTCACGCCACGCGAGGAAAAGCCCATCAATTGGGACGAAGACGTGGAGGAAGACGAGGACGAGGACCTGGCTGACGACACGCAGGAACGGCGATGCAGGCTGTATGACGTCTACATAGTGTACGACCAGTACTACCAGACCCCGCGTATCTTTCTCATTGGTTACGCTGAGGACCACATAACGGTTCTCACTAAGGAAGAGATGATGCAGGATGTGTATGCTGCCAACAGGGAGAAGACTGTATCCATTGACCCACATCCGTTCCTCAAAGCAGCATGCATTAGCATTCATCCATGTCGGCACGCAGAGACCATGAAGCGGATGATTAACCACATGAGGGACCGGATGGAGTCGGAGCAGGGATGCGAGGCGGAAAAGGAGCAGTTTATTTTTCCGACGCATATGGCCTTATTTCTCTTCCTGAAGTTTATATCTTCTGTCGTTCCAACTATTGAGTATGACCTTTCCACAAGCATTGATGTGTAGTGGAGTGAACTCCCAGTGAATGCTGAGGTAAATACAGAGTGATTATATTGTCTCTCAGAACCCCGTGTGAGTATCAGATTGCAATCTTTTAAAAGGTGTGTTGTTCCTGATTTTATTAGATGGGGAGCTTTAGAAGTGCATCGATGAATTTGCTTAAAGAAAACAAGGCGGTATATATATATATTTTTTTTTAATGAGGGAAGGGGATAACCCCACTACATTGCCTTACGACCAGACCTCTTCATTGAGAAAGGAGTCGTAGTGAAAGTGAAGAACGCCAAGATCAAAGTTTTGACAGAGTTTGACAAGTAATTACAGCAGAAATGTCGGAAGAAGATGTAAAATGATATATATATATATATTGTGCACTACCAAAAGAAAATAGGATACGTCGATCCTTTGGGATGAGTAAGAGGGAAAAGTGGGTATTTGAGGATTTGTATTCCTTGACTTCTATTTGTTGTCACAACACCTTATCATGATGATGAAGACAGAAGGACAAAAATCACGAGTGAAGGTGTTTGTGTTTATAAGAGAAAGAGAGACAGAGAGCGCGAAAACGGGGAAAAGGAAGAAGAAGTGAGATACGAGCTAAAAGGATTATGGTGGCTCAACGAGACGTAGAAAGTGAAGAAAAACAGTAAGCAAACTATATATATATATATATACATCAGCGAGCTCATGTCTTTCGGATAGTTTAACATTTTTTTCTTTGCTCTTATATATAATTTTTTTAATACTATTTTCACCCCTTTACTATATTATCCTCATTCTTTCAATTTCAAAGATAGTATCCCATCTGTACAACTTTATCGGTCGCTCTTTGCGCTGGCAACAAGCAAAAGCAACAATAC
>JASANW010001251.1:0-31791 GCA_030849725.1 Trypanosoma boissoni
CATAATAACAGCCTGTGGACGAGAGTTTGCAAAAACTTCAAACCTCTTAGCAAAGAGCTCATCGCCATCCTTGCCTTCGTAAAGGCGCGGGTATGTGAACACACCGCTCAGCTCAAGTCCCATCTTTCTCATCCGCGCGTGCGCATTATCCAACTCTTCGTCATCAAAATTCATTCCCGTGAGATGCATAAAGCCAAGACGCCTCACACGTAAGACACCAACGGCGTGGCGAATAAGTGCAAGAAGTTGGGCATTCCAGTCGGCATTCGTGTAGTACAGGTGTGGATCCCAATAACGTCCGAGAACAGATCCTGTGAAGGGCGCAAAGGTTACGAGATTATTTGCGTGAAGCACAGGCCTCGCACTTTCAATCTCAGAGCTCTTGAAAGGCCCTAAGACAAAATGTATCTGTGGATTTCTCTCTAGAGACTTATTTATCATACTGTCAAAGTCCCTGCTGTAGTCCTCGCCTCGCATAGAAATCAAATTAAGTGCCGTCGCGCCAATTTGAAAGGACCGAGAAAGCAGAGACGCTTCAATACCGACCAAATACGATTTTATATGGGGGTTAATAACTTTGTGCGGACGCTGAATAAGATTTAAGACATCAACGGGTTGGGCTCTGCATGGCCAGTCCAATGATAGTAGTAGAAGCAGAACCAAGCACACAGCCCCAGAGAATATTCGGCCACAACAAGACATCTCTACGCGCCAAGCCACCTGTCCGCTGGTAATACAATACAATAACAATAAATAAATAAAAAATACTCAAATAGAGTACGCATCAACGCAAGCAGTCGCAGTCATCAACAAAACAAAAAGTGCGTTCAAACTCAAATGGCAGCAAGTGTCGTGAGCTATAAAGAGCGGTTTGCATTTCCCAGATACAAAAAAAAAAATACTACAAAGGCATTAAAAGAAAAAAAAAAAAAAACCAATAATTGGTGGGGAGAAAAGAAAAGAAAAAAGAGTTTTTCTTGCAAGACCAGTACAGTGACATAAAAAAAAAAAAAGAGGGGTTAACAGAATGCAAAGCTGCTAAATCAGTGTAAATGAACGGTGAGTTAAAAACAAAAGATAAAATTAATAATAATAAACCGGCGGCAGATCGCTCATTGGCAACCCTTTCTCTTAACGGCGACGGCGGCGGACCATAACCTTCTTCTTCTTCTTATCCTGGAAGATGATACCGTCGTGGACCTTCTCGAACCACTTCATCGCCTCGTCCTTTGTGACGCGGTGACCAAAGCCCACACGGCGTGTCCTGCGCCTGCGGTGCGCCACACGCTCGCCGCGGCGGCCGAGCACAACGTAAAAGTCCATTCCATAAATACCAGTGGACGGGTCGTACTTGATGCCAAGATCGATGTGCTCGTTGATGCCGAAGCCAAAGNGACACAGATGTTGAGGCAGAGCTTCTTCACGACAATCTCCCGCATCGGGTTCGTTGCTTTGGTTTCAGCCACCATTTTTCGCCAGTCTTTTTTTATGTAATAATAATAAGAAGAAAAGAAAAAAATAGCAGAAAGTAGAAAAGAGATGTAGAGAGAAAGAGAAAAACACAAAGCGATCACGGAGACGTATAAAAAAGTATAAAAAAAACATCGCGACCCGGACCCCCCCCCCAAAAAAAAAAACGAACATGTATACAAGAATTATAATTCCAATATTGTCATAGTTTGTGGGAAATAAAAGGATACAAGAAAAACAGTCTCCTTCGCTGAAAGAACAACAAAAGCAAAGCTATACAACTTGAATCTCCTTTCATAGAAAAAGACAAAACTCTGCACATTAAACCCCAGAACGATTTATAGACTCAATAAATATAACGCGAACTTCATCTGAAAAGTGTACCTTTTTGTTTCGTCGGGAATGACCTTTTTTCATTGCCCCTCGTAACATTTTAGAGCTTCGGCAAAACCAAAAACTCTTTGCCTGACCTTTAGCGCTAACACAACTATAGACAGACTTTCCTTTTCGTGCTATCCTTCGCTTTTGTGTGTGAAGAGCGTCCGAACTGCTCACAGGTGTTATGCCATCGAGCAAAGCCCCCCATAACATATGGACAGGCTTTCCTGTCCCTACCATCAATAACTAATCAATAGCTCAACTAAGGCTATGTAGTTTTTAATTAATTCTTTTTAAAGAAAGGAAGAATTGCAAAAAAAGTAAAAAAAAAATAAAAATAAAAAATAAAAAGGATTACTAACAGCAATAGATACACAATACCCCTCTTCAAAAAATAAAAATAAAAAAGGACAAAGTAAATGGTTGCTCACATCGTTAAAAATTTTAAAAAAAGCAAAAAGTAAAAAAAAATAAAAATTGAATTCGATAAAATAAAATTTATACGTAAGATCGCAGAAAGGCGAAGGAGACAAATGAAAGCCGCAAGTCAAAAACTTTTAAGGTAAAAAGTGAAATCGGGATGCCCAAAATAAAGGATCCGAACAGTCTTGCGAATAGCAATAGTGTAGCTCTTCTCCAGGAATAATGTCTTTAGCACACCTTACAACCACGCAAAGGGGGCAACCGTTCTCTTCACATAAAAAGTTTCTAAACTCGGACGACATATTCGGACCCATGCTTTGAAGATCTTTCGCTACGGAATGTTGTGTATCCATATACACCACCACGTTGGGCTCCTCTTTTGCGTGGTTTATGAGATCCACAAACGGAACCAAAGCAGGGCCACCAAATATGTCTTCTGAACGAGGAACATCTGTGCATCTGCTGCTACAAATAGCGTGCGCGCGTTCCATTGTGGCTACAGGTATTTGCCATCCAGCTTTTGCACAATCCTCAATTAAAGCTTCAATAATGGACCTATTAAGGCCCCGGATGGTTTTAAGATGAGTATACGACGATTCGCCAAGTTTCTGCTCAAGTTGAGCTTCACTTTCGCCTTCAAGCGTAATCCAATCAAGGTAGTCGTGAAGGGGACTTTGTGGAAAAAAAATAGAAAGCGCACAAAAAACTGTTGTGATCGAACTTTCTTTTGAATACTCTACACGCACGCCATCCCCTTCGACGCTGTAAGACGACAAATAGTTCACAAAAGACTTTCCCCACGGAGACGCAATCGCTATGTTAGGCGCAAGACAATGCGCAAAGGGAACTAAACCTATTATTTCTCCTTCAGAAAGACCATTCCCATTTGCCGCGTGAAAAACGCCATTAATCTTTTTGGAGTTGCTCTGTTGAATCAATTCCTTATGCAGCACCACACCAAGACGTTGAATGAGTGGGCGCCACATGAAACTTCTCCGCTTACGCCAACACAACAACCCGCATCGTTACCCAAAATGTTAGAAGCATTTTTAAAAAAAAAAAAGAGAGAAAAACATACATACACAAATAGAAAACAAATAGCCACGCCCTATGTATAGAGTAAGCAAAAAAAAAAAAAAATGTCTTAATATGTGCACACCAGAGTCGCAAGAAGAAAAGGGAGAGAAAAAAATGTAAATCTCTTCCTAAACACCACGAATACAAGCAGGAAAAAAAAAATACAAATAATAACACACACAAAAAAAAAAAAAAACGTAAACGAAGTGTAAAAGTTACACTGTCAATTTTAAAAAAAAAAAGAGAGTAGCTTGTCAGAAGAGACTATTCAGAGCTAACGGGCGCAACCGATGAAGCCTGCAAGGCAAGTCTGGCTTTTTCTGCGCGTTCTTTTTGGCGAGCCTCAATCGCGTCAAACTTTGAAAGAAACGCAGACTGAGTTTGAATGGCTACACCTTGAAGATCCACTTGACTTTTACGGTCATCCACTTCGTACCCAGCAATGCGATAGCGTTGCGCCATCTCACGCTCCTTTTCCCGATGCATTCTCTCAAGCTCTCGTTCATTGTTGAGGTGAAGTTGAGATAGCTCTTGTAATTGTTCGCGATGGGATGCAGCAAGTTTTTCTCGTTCCTTGTCAAATGAACGATTTATATCCTCCACGATCTTTTGATAGTATCCTTTAAGTTCAGCCTCTTTCGCCATTTGTGCAACTGTGGACTCTTGTTCCTCCTGCAAACGATGTAAACGCATCCTTTCCTCCCGCTCACCAAGTTCCCTCTCCCTCCGTGCAATGTCTGCCAACACGTGATCCTCTCTCTCCTTGTGTCGTTGCTCCAACAAGGCCATTTCGTCACGATATTGATCATACCATCTTTCCTTGTCCTTCTCCATGCGAAGTACGTTTGTCTCAAGTTCCTTTGCCTCCTTTTGTCTCAGTCGATCCAACTCGTTAGTAAGGTCATCATGCTGCTGCTGGCATCTATGCATCGTGTCTCTCCAACACTTTGAAAGGTGTTCTTCTCTCTCTTTCATAGAAGATTCCATGGCTTCCTGAACCTTAATAACACTTTCATTAAATTCACGAACCATTTCTTTTTCACGCTCATTGTAATAATTAACAATACTCCGGCGATTCTCTTCATACAATCCATATTGAGATTGCAAGGCACGTGCCTTGTCTTCAAAGGCCCCATTCAGTTGTTCCCTAAGATTCGTTACCAAACCTGTACTATGATCTAGAGACATTTCGAGTTCCCTTTGACGTAACTCTACCATTTTCCATCCAGCTTCAGCTATCTTTGCGCGATCTTCCATATGTACGCATCGCTGTTCTGCTTCCTTGAGACGCATAGTTAAATCATAGTTAGACGCTTCGTATGACGTTATCTGTTCTGCCCTTTTTGTCGCAAGAACCTGCAAATTCTCATTGTCCGACAAAGCATTTTTGTAGTCTGAGGATAGAGATTCTAATTTTTTGCGCAGGTGGTTGATATTGCCTTCAGCTGCTTCACGATACGCTATCGTCTCCTTATCATGTGTTAGCTGCAGCTTCACAATTTGGTCATAAAATGACATTATTCGTGAGGTTGAGTCTTCTGTGTTTTTTTTGAGTAGAAGAAATCCTTCCCACGCGTCCGGGCACTCTGAAGCTTTTTTAAAATCTCCCTCCTCACACCTAGGAATGGGTATGTCTTTCAGTTTTGGTGGTTCTCCGTGCGGTAATATTTTCAGTTGAGGCGCTGGAGGTGCCAAGGGGGGCGGTTGGATGGCATTGTTTGCCACAAAGGGCTGTGGGTTACAAGTAGGCAGCTCAGATGACTGGGGTTGCGGCAATGACGCTAACTGCTGAGTTTCTGTTGAAAAGGGAACCGTTGTCGTGCAAGACTGTGGATGTTGAAAAGATGACGGGCCAACACACGCTTGTTGAATGGACTCTACCGAGGAGGAAGAAGGAAGCGTTACGGGTGGCACTTCAGAAACCGCTTCCGACTGCAAGATCCCCAAGTTTTGGTCCTGCCTTACCGCAGCTCCAGCGTTCGTTGACTCTCCGTGTTGCACTGTGTCGGCCTCTCCGGCGGAGTCTGCGGATCCCCAGGGGCAAGGCGGGGGCTTCCAGCTACTAGAAGGAAGACGATGACTACTGGGTGGTGGCCTCACCGCAGTTCCGGCTGTCCCTGCATCATGATTGTTGCTCTCACACAATGAATTCATCTTTATATAACGAAACGGAAAATATTTTAAAAGTGTACAATGATGATGACGAAGAAGAGTAGAAGAAAAAGGTAAAATGAATGAAAAAAAAAGTAGAAAACATATTTTTTTTTTCTTTTTTTTTTCATTGGAGGAATAGGAGAAATAATAATAATAATAATAATAATAATAATAATAATAATAACTAAGAAAATCCTAGCCTTCCCGTTCGAGTGCCTATGCCTTTCTTATTACATATGTAATAACAGGATTTTTCAGCTACCTTCATCGATTAGATGAAACAAGTTTAGCCCAAGAACTCTTAGGGGGATTACCGGTTTTTTTAACGGTGTTTTCATTTCTCTTGGACGGAATAAAAAAACGAAAGTGTGGTTTTGTGCGGCACAAACACCCATAGGCCTGCTGCTGCCTTGTTTGGTCTGTAAAGTGTACCATCATTTCCTTTTCTCCGGAGGATAGCAATTCAATATCCCCGCACACAAACTCCCCAGCGAAATCTTGCAGTATCTGTGAAACAGCAATCTCGCTTACAATCTCGCCCTGTACACATACAGCTCTTTTATTGAGCCAATCAATGTCTTTGTTTTCAATGAAGCTTCTTGGGTCGTGCTTATCCGGTTGAGCAACCGCTTCGCTTAATAAGGTGGCTGGCATTTGCGTTTTCGGTGTCCTTGTGAGTAAACAACTTCGAGAAGGTTGAATGTCCACACCCTCTGAACGAATATGATAGTATTGACTCAGGCTGTGAACCAGCGCACGTTTTTCCTGAGACATTGGCGGCAGGCATTTCAAAGCATCATCGCTTTTCACAAAATCCTCCAAGTATTTTTCAACTTTTCGCACCCATTCGGTCTTTTCTAAAGCCAAATCCCACAAAAAAATTGAATATTTTGTTACCGGAACTGGCAAAGCTGTGACTTTCCCTCGATTTGCCAAAATATTCAAACGCTGTTCAAAAAGACAATCCAAATTGCATTTTAAAACAGGCATTTTTTTTGTTTCATCCTTCAACATTTCAATAATCTTTTTGCACGATACAAGTTGAACTTGCCGACCACATTCACATCGCCGCTCAACTCTTTCTGAGCATGGAGGACACGCCTTGGAAGGATGACACTTTGCCTTACACGCATGTCCACAGGCATCGTGTAACTTCCCACAAGGCTGAAGACAGGCACGTTCCTCGTTCACGCAGTCACCCGAGTGACATAAACGTCCGCACTCATGCCCACACATTAATGGTTTCTTGCATTTATTATTACAAGTTACATATTCAGCGCTACATGGGACATTCCCTAAAATCATGTGCTTTCCAGCGCATTCCTTTTCAACAGGAAACGTACAAGGCGGACAGTCTCCAAAGTGGCAGTTGTGCGGAGGTTGCGTGTGGCCACACGGGGGCGTTAGGGGGCATGGACGACTGCACTTGGGGGGCGGGGTTCCGCACGGCTGCGGCGGCATCAGCATCTCAGCCCCGCAGCGGCAAAAGAGCCGCTCCGCTACAACATTCGCGCAGGAAGGGCACGGCCCACGATGGCACTGCTCCATACAACAATGACCACAGGGAAGTCTTTTATTACATATTTGGTGACAAATATGTGATGCGTCATGTGGATTCTTACGCGCTGAACAACATTTCACACGACATTCATGCTTACCACAAGTCATTTTTGTCTTGCACACTTTGTCGCAGCGGTATTCATTTTGTTGTTTGCATGGGAGAGAACGCTGCGTTTGTCCACACACACACATTGTCAAAGACCGAAAATCACATGCATTGCATTCTCCTTCGTGACACAGACGCTTACAATGGTGTTGACCACAATCCAAAAGACGACCGCATACATTTCCACAGGTCGGGATTGGATCCCTACAGCTATTTCTCTCAACAGTTAAAGGCATTGAGCCGCAGGGACATGTGGAAACAGCGGTGGGATCTTTAGGGCATGGCGGGCACGGGCCAGAGTGACACAGCATATCACATCTGTGGAGATCACAGCTCAACTTTTTCCCACACACCTCACCACAGGAAAATTCAGGCGTCCCACATGGCAACTCCACCATTTCGTGACCACAAAAACACCTACGGTAAAGAATTTCACCACATGGATCGCAGTCTCCCCAGTGACAAGTTCGCTGGCACTTGTGTAAACCACAGTTTAACAGTTTGGAGCAAATGTTGTCGCATGTTTTTTTTGGATCAGGAAAACCACAACGCCAAGTGTAAGTAGAAGAGCCACATGGACAGCTAGAGGGTCCCAAGAAGTTCCCACAGTCTGAGCAAGGTCCAGGATGACATTGCAAAGGACAAGGATGCACACAAAAGTCTCTTTTTTTTTCACAACTCTGACCACAACTATGCGGTATAATGTATGGATCATACACTGGATCTCTTACTTTCCCACAAAAGCAAGTGTACTTGAGGGCCGATGTGTGCATTGTCTGGCAGTGAGGGCAACGGAAGGTCCGACCAGATCCACTTCCATCCTGTTTTGCCCACTGTTTTATACAGTAAAGATGAAAAGTACGAAAGCACTCGTTGCAACTCCAAGTAGCAACTTCGTGAGAAATGTTATTTAAACAGTTCGCACATTCATAACTATGTGAGACAAGTTGGTCAATAATAGCTTGCGATCTTTCAGGGTATGCGCTATCACTTGTAGAAGTGTGAACCGAAGGATCTTCCCGGTTTTTGAAATAGTTACTTTTTTTTCGCATCACCAATGTAGCCTATCTTATAAAGAACAAAACACTATTTTAAACAGTAGCAAACCTAATGCAGTAAAGTCCTGATAAAACACGGACAAAGACAAGCAAGTTGGCACGCGGCTCAATATCTCGTCCGTAACTTGCTTTGTTACTGGTTGACGGACTAAAAAAAGAATAAATACATAATGTTAGCAAAAAAAAATAATAATAATAATAACAAAGCGGAGAGGAAAGAGTAAAATAATTAACATAAAGTTCAAAAAATATATACCCAAGAAGTTATTTGCACTCAACTGAAGTAAAAATAGAGGGGGAGGGAAGAAATTGACAAGCGACCATAATAAGAACAATAATAATAATAATAATAATAATAATAATAATAATAATAATAATAATAATAATAATAATAATAATAATAATAATATGTATAAAGTGTATTACACAAAGACTTCTAATCTTCATCTTCCATCGTGCTATCCATCTCGCGATCCCTCATCTTCATAAGTACATCCAACATTTTATCCCTTGCAGACTGTCTCGCTGTCTCACCTGCGTCGCGCACATCTGGTTGCTCATCGCTACTCGGCAAAACATCCGAAACCAACTGACGGGAGGTGTGGAAACCCGCATGTAGCACAGCATGAAGTCGCGCAGCTTTTTTCTTACCAAATCCTGGAAGTGACGCAAAATCATTGGCTGTTGCGGTAAGGAACTTGGCTGGTGTGCCTAGACGATTGGAGGCACGTACAACGTCTAATCTAGTCATGAGGTGAGGGGTTTGCGTGAAAGCCTCAATGAGCACCGGTATAGGTGTGGTTTCTTTTCTTGTAGACATGTGATAATTCAATGAAGCGACCACACCCTCCGCGAGACCGCTCAGATAGCTCGCACACTCCTCCTCAGAGGAACATATCATTGCATTACACTGCAGTTCCATGCCGCAATGAAGACTAAGCCACGTCAAGACCTCCTGGTGGGGATCCGGAGGTTTACTCAAAACTAAAAGACCCACCTGTTGACCCATGGAGTTAGTTTTCGATAAAGCCGAAGTAATGCGTTGTGATAATGCCTCTCTAAACGGCAATTCATTCAATTTGTGCAGATTATCCAAATACACCAAATTAACCCGATTAGTGATGAAATCAAAAGTATTGTCTTCAGCTTCTTCCACAACACACCGATGTCGTTGCAAGAGTTGGGTGATACCACGTCCCAGTTGTCTTGGCGAAGCTCGAATTACCCCACGCCGAGGCGGCGGCATCGGTGTCTTATATTGAAGTTTTCCTCTTCCAACTTTAAAGCAAAATTTTAATTCGCATAGGTAAACGAAAAAAAAAAAAAAAAGGTACGGAAGTTTTTTTTTGTTATTTTTTTTTGTTTTTGAAAAAGGAGCACCTAATTTAAAGTCCGCGAGTTACGGAATAATTAATCTTAAAAAAAAAAAAAAAAACATCAGAGAGAAGAAGATTAAAGTGAAAAGAGAGGAGTGAGGAGAAGAGATGAGTAAGCATGTGAGCACATCAGTCAAATAGTGAGGTCTCCATTCTCATATAGTGCCGAGAAACCCTTATAATAATAATAATAATAAAACATGAAAATCTTTAATGAAAGACAATCATTTTGACGTTCTTAATAATCAGAATAATAACGAAGAATTACCGATCGAATAAAACAAAAAAACAAAAACAAAAAAGAGAATTACTGAGAAACACATTCAACTTCGGGAGTTCCATCAAATTCCTCCGGTGCATCCTTTTCAGTCTCCAATTCTTTGCGAAGTTCTTCGATTTCCGCCCTTGAGACATAACATTCCTCTGCGTACTCGAGCGCTTCCATGTTAATTGGTTTTGGCGGTGGAAGTGAACGACGCAAAAGCTCAACTTGTGAATCATGTATCCTCTCAGGAAACAGGACCTCAAATTTAATTATCAAGTCTCCTCGTTGCGTTGGATTTCTCTTTAATGGCATTCCCTCACCTAACACCACTTTCTCGTCGCCTGGCTTTGTGATTTCACCTCGTTCACGTCTTATTATTAGTTCCCTATTATCTAAATGCCTAAAAGAAAACCCAAATCCACATAACGATTCACCCAATGTAATTTGCCGTGTCATTATGAGATCATCATCATTGCGATCAAAGCCTTCATTTTTAGCTTGGTCCAAAACAATCAGAATATCACTATACTGTCCCCTCTCTGGATCAAAATCGCCTTCTGAAGAAAGGAGGATCTGTTCTTTGTCCTGCATTCCACGCTCCACAATTACAGATAAAGGAGATTCAACTTTTTTCATTCTTCTGCCACCGCATGTTATGCAAGCATCCCTCGGTTCTATCCTACAACCACTACCATTGCAGGCTTCACAGACTGTTGACATTTGCTGCATCAACAAACCCATCCCTTGGAGCATAATTCGAGACCCGCTGCCCCGGCACACATGACAGATAGTGTTTTTCTTACGTTTCGATCCACTACCATCACAGGTAGAACATGGAACATCGCGTGACCGCGATAGTGTCACTGTCTTTCCGTTGTATAAGTCAGCAAGTGTGACAGGTAGCATATGTGTAACGCGGTTTTCTCTCCTATTACGCCCTCCACGAGCGCCCATCATTGGTCCTCCTGCGAAAAAAGCATTGAACATACTGTTCATGTCTTCGGACATGCCAAACATGGTTACAACTTATGTAAACTTTCCTTTTAGCTGGTAAAAACACACACACAAAAAACAAAAACAAAAAAAAAAACTTACCTACTCACTCGCGCTTAACAGGAACTAATCCCAATCCCCAAGCAGTCATGACAGTAACAACAAGAGAGGAAAGTAGTTTCAAAAAATTCAAAGCAAACAAAAAAAAAGCACACTTTAATCAATACAACCCCATCAAAAGAGATAAAAAAGCTAATAACAACAACAACAATAATAATAATAATAATAATAAAACATTCCCAAGAAACACTTAAATCGACTCATATGTATATATATATATATATATATATATACCCACAATTATTTGATAAAAAAAAAAAAACCTCTACTCACTCTTAACAAAAAAAAAAGTGCGAAACAAAGATGCGGCCTCTCGTTCTTCGGGAAGAAGTGTGATCATAGCATGACCATCAGCATCACGCTTAGAAGCACCAGATCCACTCACAGCATCACGGATCTTTTGTCCAAGAGAAGTGCTGCTGTGCATTTCACTGTACTCCAGAAACCCAATAGACTCCACAATATTTAACCGAAAGGAGCGGCATATCTGAATAAAACGATCCCATGGGACAATATATTCAGACATTTCGCTTACACTGTTTTCGACTGAAACAAAATACTCCACACCAAAATCCGGCTTCTGTGCTGTTTCCGAAAGAAACCGTACATTGTAAACATCATTCCCAAAAGAAGAGCCCTTCTCACGGAATCGAGAAAGGATCTCCGTATCGTTCACAGTGGTACCAATAAAAACCCCTCCCGGGCGTAGCGCCGAAGAAACGGCGGACAAAAATGCAGAAATACGTTCTTCAGATTTACACCCATAGTGAATGGAAAACTGACAAGAAACAATATCCAGACCGTTATGGATTCCATACTTTTCACAAAATGTCTGTAGATACTCTGTGAGCCTTCCGGAATTATCAAAAACATCAGAAACACAGTAATAGGCAGGTATACCAGGATAAAACGGATCATGTTTTGCTATCTTTACGCTCAGTCCTTTGGTTACAGAGTAACGCCCTGCGGACTCCGCAACAGCCTCCAAACAGGAGTCCGTCATGAACATGGCCTTTGGTTTGTGCACGCGCCACTTCAAAAGATCTCCGCCGCGTCCCGAACAAAGGTCTGCAAGTGTCAAAACTCCCTTTCCACAACCATTGGGGAAAACGTATTCAACAGCACTTGTGATAAGTATACTCTTTATCCAGTTATTAAATTGACGAAGAGTGCTCGTTTTCTTTCCGGTAGACAATTCTTTTGTCTTCACTGCGTAATGATCGTTTGTTTTCGTTACAAAAGACTCAAATCCAGATGCATTTGGAGGAATCGAAGCCGTATTCTCGTTTGCAGTTATTAAACTTCCGGACTCAAATTTACCTGTAGCAAGCAGCCATTGTAAATGCTCAATGACACCTGTACAAGTAGACTTTTTGTTTTCCCCACTTGCGTTTACGGAGACAATGTTCCACCTTCCTGAGTCACCGTCAAAGAGGGCATCAACTGTATAATCTGACCAGGCGCAACTTCCACCGGCGTTGGCTAGCGCAATATATAAGTTTTCGGTCAATTTTGAGGAGTGATCCTCCGCAGGGCACGCATAGCCCAGTCCAAGACACTCGTGTACTTTGCAGTGCACACAAGGGATCGGCTGCTTTTCCTCCGCAAGACGTACTGCCCAGTAAATATGTATCTCATGTTGGCCTTGAGTCTGAAGTTGTGAGGCCCGTAGAGAGAACTGGCAAGTCTTTTTCTCTGGTACAGGACAGAGAGTGTCCGTATCTGCGCACACTTCAATATTCCCTTTAAGATCATTTAAAATATGAGCAGGAACGGTTTCTCTTACCGAAACCATCTCCGCAAGTACGTCAAGTGTTATGTTTTCCACCAGACTCTCAAGAACAGAAATAACAGTAACGACAGAGTTCGGCTCCATTTTATCTTGACGAAGACGTTCTATCGACCAAAGCTTTTTATTCCTGTTATACACACACTCTGCGACAACACTAGCGTCAGAGGATATAGGATAACCATGAGGATTGAGAAGACGCAATGACGAAGATAAACGAGTCCTACCGACGCTGTCTGGACGATGACCAAAACGCCTTTTTCGGAAAAACATATCCACAATGTACTCCCCAGGTCTTCTAGCTGAGGCAGTGACACTCCAATCCACTGAGAGCATAGATGGCCATTTCCATTTTAGCTGATCTTTACTCGCGCCATGAACGAGATCAAAGTGGTCTGGTGTAAAAATAAATCCATCGCTTTTTGAAGGACCATATGGACCATTGTAGTGATACACAACCTGTGCATTACTTTCACCACCTTGAAACCGCACCAAACGTGAGATGCACTCCCCTATCCTTTCCAGAGGGAATAGTTCCTTGGCAAAAATACGAAGTACTGGCATTTCTGTAGATGTTGAACGTGAAGAATCCAAATCTTTTAGAACCACTTCTTTAAGTATATTGTATCGGTGCAACATAGAAGACCTCGTTAAAGTGACATCCTTGAGCTCATCATTTTCAAAAACCTTATACCGGAAAAGGTCAAAGCAACCAAGAACAAGGAGACTGGAACCACTCAATCCAACACCATTACCAGTCGCTCCCTTATCTATCAGCACCAACTCCCCATCCACCGCAAATGAATGCAAAGGACTCCCATACTCATCATGTAAAAGATATGCTTGATCCATGGAACGATCAAAACAGTAGGACATATGCCTTGGACCAACAATTCGCTTTACGGACATCATGTCCTTTTCTGAGTTTTCCATTACCAAAGTGAACATCTCTGTATTATCAATCCCAGACTCAGCGGAGCGGCTTAAAGTATAGACACTACTCGAAAGCCGCAGCTGTACCGCATCTTCTACGGGATTGCTATAAAGCATTTTCTCCCGCGCAAGCTCCAGCGCTATAACATTCTCCAGAGACATTCGCACACTTGTGTTGTTTTCCGATTCCCCAGTTAAACTCCATCGTGGGACATCCGGAGCAACGAGTGAGACTAATATGACACGAGCTCCATCACTCTTCTCGGTTACAAAATACTTGTTATTGCGCAGCAGGGACGCATGCAACTTGCGTATTGGCGAACAAAGTGGGCCCATAAACTCTCCTGCGCGGCACCCCAGCACGGCCCCGGCGGCGTACGAAAAAACGGACGGCGCAACCCCGGGAGCCGCTCCGCGCAACGCACTGCGCCTCTGCGTGCGCTCAAGGAGTCCTTTGCAGAAAAAAATAAACGTTTTGTCTGTGCCCGCACTTGCGTCACCCCCCGCGGCGGTTTCGCTCGCGCTGCGGCGCGGCGGATTGTGAATGCCCCGCACGAACTCCTCGTCGACCGGAGTGAAGAGCGGTCGGCCAAAGAGCTTTTCAGCGGAACCGTGCAGCTGAGAGAGCGAATTCACTGACATACTCCTTCACCTTCAAACCCTATTCTCCTCTTGTTCTGCTTACGTATATATATATATATATATATATATTTATTTATTTATATATATTTTTTTAAAGAAATGAAAAATGAAAACCAAAAAAAAAAATATATATATATATATTTTTAAAGAGAAATAGCAGTCAACACATAAAAAAGCAAAAACAACAATCGCGATATCTTTTTCTTTTTTTTTTTTTGTGCGGGTAACGCGAAAAAAAACAATATTATCCAAAATTTTCTTTTCTTTCATGTCCAATTCGCATGCATATTAGACGCAAAATTTTTTTAATTCCTCTTTTTTCTTTTCTCCCTTTCCCTCTTTTTTTTTTTTTTTTTTTAAATCCTTGGTGGACATGATACGTGTGGACAAAAAAAAAAAAAAAAACATTTTCAAGAACGGGCATACATGGAGAAAGGCCGTTAGAGATAGACGACCAAACACACACATACACTCGCAGACTGTTGTTGTTCACTTTTACTTTTTTTTTTTTTCCTTTTTCTTTACTCCCCACCTTTCTCCCCTGGTTCTGAAAGAGAGTATATATATAAATATATATATATATATATATATACAAAATATAAATATATAAATGTATTTTCTGCCTTGAGCTCAGGGAATAAGAAAATGGTAGGCCCACGCTCTACTTAAACGGAGCGAATAGAAAAGACTTTCCTTTTCTATTACGCATATACATGGCAGCATTAGGAAATATCAAAGTACTCTACACATCAAGCAGCTGCGACTCTTTATAATGGACATAAGTGCAAAGCAACGTAAAAGAAAAAAAACAAAAAAACATCAGCCCATAACTGCAATTGGAAACAAGAGCGGCATAGCCATTCAAGTCCCTAGACATCGTTCCGCAGGTTTTGTCTTAAATTCGCTTTGTTTGCAATTAACAAAAGTGACAAAGCAGCAGTAATAATAATAATAAAGTTGGCGTGCCATACATAGACAATGATAACAATGACAATAATAATAATAATAATAATAATAATAATAAAAACATATATAAAGTAGAGAAGAAGAAAAAAAAAAAAAAAAAGCTATTCGCAGTTCGTATCATTTACACACAACCTCTTTATCCTTACCTTCTCTTTTTTTTTTTTTGCATTCTTCATTCGTTTTTTTTTTTTTTTGTTTCCCAACCTTTTCCTTCTTCTCCTTTTCCTTTTTTTCTTTTTTTGCGCTTGCAACACTTTCTAATCACTATTGTTTGGCGCAAAAGGGCTGAAGGCCTAAACTGTACCGAATGCGAATCGTAAACAAATTTAAAACTCTTCTCTTTCAAGAGCAATTCGCACATAACGTATGCCGCGGAGGGGCGACACATCAATATGTGCCGCCGCGTCCCAAGTGCCTTTTAAATATTTATAAATAAATAAATAAATAAAATGATGATGAAGAATGGTGGTAGTGAAAAAAAAAAAAAAACATCATTGGTATGGCTGAGGTATAAAAAAAAAAAAAAGATTGGATACAGATAATAATAATAATAATAATAATAATAATAAAGAGCAACAACAACAAAAAAGAAATACAAAGAAATATCCGTCATTGCGCATTTCACTTACCGATTAGTTGTTGTTTTGCTTTTCGTTTTGTTTATGAGTTTCTGAAGAGAAACAAAAGAGGAATTACACAGAAAATATGTCGACTCAGTCATCGGCTGTTGATATCGAAAACCTTTTCTCACCCCCTCTCCATGTTTTTCCGAATAATAATAACAAAAACAACAAACATTGCAGAAACATAATTTATATTCCTTAACGCTCAAATACGTTTGATCAGTTGATTTTCTTTTTACACATTTTATTCTGCAGTTGTGGAGAAAAAAAAAAAAAAAAAAGAAAGTGTGAGGGTAAAAGCTTTGTACAAGGAATCCCCTCCTTTATATAATGTGCTCTGCTACATTTATACCAATCCCGTGTGTAGGAACGAACAAAAAGCATTGAAAACAAAAAAAAAAAAAAGAAAAGCTCTTCGCATATCGTTTTCTCCCATGTGTGTGTATATATAGATATAAATGTAGATATAGATATTAGCAGCTGTAAAGAACAAAAAAAAAAAAAAAAGAGAGACTAAAGTAAAGTTAGGTATATATAAAATAAAAAAAAAAATTCATTGAGTACATTTCACTGAACCAACCGGTCTAGTTTTCACTCTCTTGGTGGTTTTTTTTTTTTTCCATAATTTTGTTCTTTCCTACATATCTCTCGCTTATCCGTCTCATGCGTAATGTGAAGGGTTATGGAAAACAAATAGCTTTCAATATTACACATTTTACATATCTTATCCAAGACAAGCGCACATACTCATCACCCCTCACTGTTCCCTCCCCCACTCACACTCACCCTACACACACACACACACAAAAAAAAAAAAAGCCATGGCAGCAATTAAATATTGAGGGTAAAGCAACTCCAATGAGCAGAACAAGAAATAGTGTTAGAAAAAAAACACATGACTAGCCAGCAATGGCTTCGGGGGGTCAGAAAAAATCACAAAAACAATGAAAAAAAAAAAAAAACACATTTTCAAATGAAATTTTTTTTTTTTTAAGTAAGAGAAGGGGAAGAAACATTAAGACAGTTCCATTGGGGGAAAATTCAGTACAAAATAAATAAGACACTCACCCCAGTTTCACGGCCTCATATAAACTCTATTTTTTTTTTGTATATTCTTAACGTTTTCATTGTTTTTTTTTTTTTTTCTGCTAAAAGCGCAACATAAAAAAAAAAAACATTAGACATCTGATTTAAAAAAATGCGTTTAGCCTGTCATCGTTTTTTTTTTTCCATTAAAAAAAAAAAAAAACGTTTTTTTTTCTTTAATTCGTTTTTCGTTTTTTTTTTTTTTTGCAATTAACTAACACATCAACGATTCCACGACTAAAGCGTTACCGTAATCTTTGCTCAGAACCACATTTCAGCCCAACACTTCTCTCAATGAGAATTAAGAAAAGACATGAAAAAACTTTACGCATTATATATATATATATATATATATACATATAATGCCTTTGAATGTTCAAGGTACTGCAAGGTAGCTATTTCGTGCTACCCTTTACTTTTTTTTTCTTTTTTTTTTTTTTGTTGCTTTAGTTGCGTAATTAAAATCCTCCCCCCCCCCCCCCTCCCCATTCTCTGAAGCCATTGTTTCTCGAAACCCATCACAGTTCGTGGGGCCGCCCTCTCTCCGCCGCCTCCGCCGCCTGGAGCGGCAGGACGAGCGCGGGAAGAAACCGCAGTCTGAACGAAAGGCGCCGGGACAGTCTGTCGAGCTCCGCGAGAGTGGCGCTCTGCGACCGGCGGCGCGAGTCCATCACATACGAGGAGTACGCAAACGACACCACTCCCATTGCAATGACTTCTTGAAGCACACCGTTTGCATCCGGCACCTGGAAGGAATAGCGGCGAAGGGGAAGAGACATGTGGCCCATGAACCATATGCCGATGCTTGATATGTTCTCAAGTGCCTCCTGACTCGTGCAGGGCAGAGGAGAGCTCGCGTCGGAATCAGACGGAGTGCCTTTAAAAAGTTCGTGCACTTGCTGCAGAATGACTTGCCATGTGCGGCGAATAAAGTGAATCACGTCAATGGGATAGTTCCACGTACGCGCGAGCTTCACGTCTCGCTCTGCAGCCGTGCGCAGGAGAGACTTTACTGAAATCTGTCTCGCCTCCTCGGAAATTATAAAGGACGCCTCATTTTTCCCAACACGCTCACATACTGCTGCTTCTTTGTTATGCTGCACGAGCGCTCGTTGAGTTTCCATGTCACGCCGAAACTGCGGGCAATGTTTGTCGAGAAAAGTTTTTGCCTCAGCGGCATTCGGGTGCTTTGAGACATGACACGCCGTAAACACATTGCGGCTTACGTGAGAATGTGAGGAGGCGAGACTTTCAGCTCGATCTTTGACTTTGCAGGAATCTTGCCCACTGCAAATAGTATTCACAGGGTGTTGTTCCACACAAGTAGTCATTTGTGGGAATTCTATAAAGACAGGAAAGCGATGAAATACTCTGAAACACACTAAACTTATGCCTTTTTACGACTACAGATTAAAATCTGCCACAATAATAATAAAAAGATAGAAAAGATTGAATGGTACACTCAAACTCCCTCCTCATCCCAACAACAAAAACAAATTGTACAGCATCATTAAAACATGCAATGCACACACACACACACAGAGAGAGATCTAAAAAAAAAAAAAAGTTTATTGAAAACGAAGTAGGCAGACGCTCCACTGCTGCATGGATTTTTTTTTTTTTATTAATTAGATGTTCTCGTTCAATTATCCATAAAAACACAACAAACACAAAAAGGGCAATTACCGTTAGAATAACACGAAAGTAACAATTTCCAATCCTATATGAGAAGCCTTGCTGCATTAATTTACTTCGTCTCCCAATTCCTTTCCCTTTATCGTCTTTTTCACTCCCACTCCGTCGTACCGGGAGGCTTTCCAGTGAGGTCGTACATCACACGTGAAACGAAATCAAGTTTCCCCAATTCCGTGACAATCTCCCTCAGAGCTTCAAGTGGCATTAGCGGAGAACCAGGCAGCGCTGGCACCCCTGTCATAAAGTCGTTCGTGACAAAAGTGCGTACGACAATGCTGAATTCACCTTTTTCAAATCCCACAGGCAATAGCACGACGGGGACCTGACTGAGGCGCCGCACCAGGTCGTGCTTCCTCAGAACAGAATTCACCAAATGGTCTGCCACTCGCAACTTGTCAAGCACCTCCGGGACAAGTGTTACTTTTGCCACACGCTGCGGAGCTTCAGCGTGGCGGGGGCCAAACAGGAACACCACTCGATTTACGTGCTTTGCAATTTTGGGGACGAGAATAGCAAGTCGGAACATCAGTTCCCACTCTGTAGCGGATGGAAATGCGCCAATAGAGAGTCCCACTGCATGTGCGTATGTACGGGCATCGCCCTGCACCCCAACTGTGCGCAGCGGTAACACACAGCTTGTCACTTGGAGATCCAAAAGTGAGTGACGCAGAGTTTCTACAAATTCAGCGACAGGCGCCTCCCCAGCACATATTTTTCGCACAATCTGCTCCGTTAATTCGTAGTGTTCGTCGCGGTTCGGTGTCCCATCGGAGCAAAGTGTTCGAATTGCAAGTCCAGGACCTGGGAAAGGCTGTCTCTGTACTAAATGTACCGGAATACCAAGGCGTGTTCCTATTTCTCGTACCTCATCCTTGTGATAATCACAGAGTGGCTCAATGATCCTACCCGCATCCCGCAGCTGGCGAACCACAGCGGTATCGTTATGGTGCGTCTTAATTGCGTCTGCACTCTTACTTGCATACACAGATCCGGACTCAATAAGATCGGGCCGTAGCGTACCCTGTGCAAGCAGCAGATTTTCCAAATCAAGACCAAGACCCTTGATCACAGTATCACACACAGATATGAAGGTGTTCCCAATAATTACTCTTTTCTCCTCTGGGTCAGTGGCCTCACAAAGCTTACCCGTCATGTACGCAGGGCGGTTTTTCTTTGCTGGCATTTCGGCCGTAGCCTCTGCAAACTGAGTACGGGCATCCACAAGCGTGACATTTACACCAGCACCCTTTAGTGCCGCGACCACTTCCTCGCTTTCCCGGAGTCTCATAAATCCATGATCAATGTGCACACACACCACACGCTCAGGTCCAAGAGCTTTAAGCAAAAGCACAGCGCAAACGGTGCTGTCCACGCCTCCTGAAGCGAGGCAAAGTACCTTCTGACCATTCTTCGCACGCTCCTGAATCATTCGAATTGCAACAGCTTCACGGTCCTCCATGGTAAAAGTAAAGTGACACCCGCACAAATTCAAAAAATTTTTAAAAATGCGCATGCCGCATTCAGACAGTTCTACTTCCGGATGAAATTGTACACCAAAAAGTGGTAATGTAGCGTGTTGAACTGCGGCAATCACATTTGCACTGCTGTGTGCAATCACCTTGAGGGTCGGTCCTGATTCTGTTGCAGAATCTCCGTGGGTAAGAAGAACCTTTTCTTTTGCCTTCAAACCATCAAATAGTGATGAGGTGGCGTCGATGCTTATTTCATCCTGTCCATCTTCGCGTATTGCTGCTTGTCCGACAGCTCCTTTAAAAAAATTCACCAGCAGCTGCATGCCATAGCATATACCCAACACTGGCTTTCCTGCCTCAAACAGATCGTCATTAAACGCCGGAGCGTCCGCGTCGTGAATGCTGCTGGGACCGCCACTGATAATAATTCCCTTGAGAAGCGGATCCTGGCGTAGCGTCGCCGTAGGTGTGTTAAGTGGCATGATGTGTGTTTCCACACGCAACTCCCTTACTTTTCGGTCGATTACTTTACCATACTGTGAACCAGCATCGAGGATAGCTATATATTCGTTCCCTCTGCCAATCTCACCCGCCATTGTTGTTTTTTTTGTTGGTGTTTAAAGATATATATAGATATATATAATTCCCTGTTTACTATTTGTATAAAGTTAATCAAAAGTTTACGCTCTGAAAACTTATAAGAGGGAGTTTAAAAAAAGAATTTTGTGACAACAAGGCAAAGCATTTCCCCTCAATTATCCGATATCCATTGTTCCTTATGAGGCGACAAAAAAAAAAATGAAGTGCGCAAATTCCACATTTAGCTCTGTTCTTCTTGTTTCCATAATTCATGTTTTTAAAAATACACGAAGATACTTTCCCTCAAATTCCATTCCGTTCATGTTACCCACCGCAGACTGCGCATCCTCTGCATCTTCGTACTGAATATCTATGCCACATTCCATTTCACCCCCATGTCTAGAATTTTTATGAGAGTCAAACGCTGCAATATCACCGAATGAGGAGCATAATCGAAGAAGAGACTCTTTATTGAAATCTGTAGTAAGGGAGCGAATAGAGACCATACGAGACATCCCTGCACTAAATATATTAAAAAAAAAAAGAGAAAAAAATTACAAAAACAGACATAATGATGACGAGAACAAATATTAACTATAACAACAACAACAAAAAAAAAAAAAAAAGCGTGATTAAATTGTCAATAAAGTAAATCACCCACATCTAAGCTAAGAAGAGCATTGCTTTCCTTATATTATATCTAATCATCTAAAAAAAAAAAACGCAATAATTGCGTGCACGTGAGAGCCTCTATATCTGTATATATATATATATATATATATATATATATATATATATACCATTGCTTCACTTTGTGAGGACTGAGGGCAACTAATAACAATAATAATAAAACAAGAAATGTTCCGAGATTCTAACATGAAAGAAGAGCCTGAATCGATTTTAACTGTTTCAGTTGATCCTCACAGTTCAAACTGGTAGCCTCCTTAATAAATTCTGCCCATGTACCTTTATCCTCTTCAGTGAGGCGGGCCTCCTCAGCGAGCCACTTACGTGCATTGTTCTTGTGATTCCATTCAGTCATAGCGACATCTAGTGCCCATGACTTCTTTTCTGATTCAATAGTAGCCTCTACTTCCATTATTTTAGAGCGTAACTGTCGCATTCTTTGCTTGTGGTCTACCTGCTCTTGAGGCTCTGTGTCCTCTAGCTTACGTATCGCAGTAAGAAGCTGCTTCCGGCTTTCCTCCTGTGCCTCACGAAATTCACGAAGTCGCTCCCGTGCTCCCTTTTCTTTATCTTCCAATTGCTGAAGTTGTGATGTAATATTTTGCTTGCGCTTGTTCAAGACGCTCCAGTGCTCTTCATTGCGCCGGCGCCGCTCGTCCACCTTACGCTGTAGCTCAGAAGTTTCGAGCTCAACGCGCTGGTGCTCTTCTTTTTTAGCCGTCACCTGGTTCCAGACAAGAGTTATTGTGCTCTGTATACCCTCCTTCTCAAGATCCCACTCCTGCACGGTCTTTGCGTGCTGGGCCTCAAGCTCGACAAGGGCGGATCGTGCCTTTTCCAGCTCTGCATTCTTTCCCTTAAGATCGCCGCTAAGCGCTCGCCATTTCTGGATCAACTCCTTCACTTGCATGCCCTCCATTAGTAACAGATACAATGGACTTTAATAATCAAAATATATATAAAAAAAGAAAAAAAAATCACACATGTATTCTCAACAATCGTGATGACACAGAAAAAAATTTAAAAAAATTACACACCGCAGTATAATAGACTCCCCGGCTATGACATATCTCATAATCTTCTGAAAGATTCGTACCACACCCTCGACAACTCCCCCCTTCTCCCAAAGTCTTCTCTTGAATAGTAAAACTTATGTAACGGTGTAAGAGAAATGCAAGAGAAAAAAAATTTTGGGAAACACAAAGATCGAAGTTTAAGCAGAAACAGCGTTTTTGTGTCTTTCTGAAAGGAGTTAGCAGAGACATACATAATGAATAATTTGGATGGCGAGCCTTGTTGTGGCTGTCTTTCTTGTTTTTGGTTCAAATGAAGCCACTTATTATTCTTTCTCCCTCTGTCATTATCCCAAATAGAAAAAAAAAAAAAAATGGTTCCTGCTGTATTTCTCCCCAACCTCAAAAGGGAAAAGTTTCACAGAAAAAAAAGGTTCAAGAATCTATTGGGTTGTCCGCGTAGTAGCACAAAGCGCACCTGTTCTCTTCAAATTTTATCACCCCACTGGAGATTATTTTTAAAGCACATTCACATGGACAAGAGAAATATATATATATATATATATATATTGATAATCTGCACTTAGTGATCTTAAGAAAAAAAAGGACATAAATGCCTTTTCGTTGTTCTTTCTTTCATTCTTAGAAGACAAGAGTGGACCTTAATAGGAAATGAAGACAAAAATCTCAGCAAAGTAACTCATTTGCACAGCACGAAATCAATCAACTGGCTTATCTTAAGTGCCACAGAAACCCATACTTTCCTACTCCAATCATCACACTTACTTCTACGCCTTCTTCATATTCTGGCCACTCTTCATTCTCCCCCCCCCCCCTTCCCCCCACCACCGCCTTTATGCAGAATCACACATACGCATATGCCAGACGCATAAGATAAAGTTTTCTTACTAATCTTCATCAGATATTTTTAATCTATCCTGCATCTCTGTGATTTTCTTCACCATTCCTTTGCGGCGCGAGCGCCAGTTATCATCAAGGTCTTGAAGTCCATCAATTCTAAATAAGATCCGCATTAGCTCCTCATAGTATCCACGGCGCAGCTGATCTGTTGGCTGTTTGTCCTGCAGAAGGTGCTCTACGACCGCCACATCGGACTCAATCTCCACTAGCCGCACTATCTGCAGTTCACCAATCTTGTCTGAAGCAATAAAAATTTTGTACTCGCCATTCTCATCAGGGTTTGTTGTGATCACCGTTGATGACTGCGCTTCAGCACCACGGATGCCGCACGCGGTGAGCTTTGCTTCCGGTATATCAAGGACCTTTCCACGGAAGATCAGTTTACGGCCTCCCAATAACGGGTCTTTTGCGGCAAGCGCGAGATGAAGGTCGGCGACCGTGGCATCATCTGTTAGCTCCAAGTGAACTGTCTTGTTCAGTACTGGTGCAATGCATCGGAACACGAATACCGCGCCTCGGCCACTGCGTGCGCTGCACGGCGCGGCGGCCGGTGTGCGCGACTCGCGCGAGAGTTCTGGAGTGGCGACCCGCTTGAGTGACTCCACACTGAGCTGCGGCACCTCCGCCGCCGCTGGCGCGGGTGCCTCTGGCGGCTGCTCACCGGGCCTGGCGCTCGCGCTGCTCTCGCTGCGCGACTCCTCGCCCCGCGCGGAGTGGTACGACGCGCGCCTCGCCGGCGACACGCGGGGCGGGGGCGGAGCCGCTGGGGCCGCGCGGGTCCGCTGCTCCGCCCCCGCGACGCCAAAGCTCTGCTCCCCCGCCATGCGGTCCTCGGGGGTCACAATGACAAGGGAGCCATAGGGAAAACCACAGATCAGTTCCCCATCTTTGGGGACCGTGCTCGAATACATAAGACGCGTCCCAGGGTTGTAGCCGTACTCCCGCACAAGAAAATCGCGCACATCACCTACCGTGCAAGTCTGTGGAATCGACAAGTCTATGGCCTCGCCCCGGGTAGACTGAAGCTGCGCGCGCACCTGAGTACTAGCGTCTTGCTCGCCAAGGTTTGCCATGTGCTTTGTCTTTTCGATTTTCTTTTATTTAAAAAAAAAAATGGTCTCCTCTTCGTTTTTCTTGTTTTTTTTTTTTTTTTTGGTATACCTTACGCGTTGAAGCTAAAACAGGCCTTGGATGAATTCGCTAAATCAATTGTTTGGCACAAACACACACACACACAGAATAACATAGAGAAAGGACAAAATAGAGAGAGAAAAAGAAAATACCGTCAGAATAGATAAGCATAAACAGCAAGCCCCCCCCCCCCATTTTTCATTACCTTACATGCTTCTCATCATTTTGCCATTACAATTATAATAATGTGTTTGCTTGTGTATCTTCCTTTTGAGTACGAGAGTATTCCTTAACCTGAGCGAAGTGATTCAGAAGAGCCTACCATACGTGACCGGCTGGTTCGGCGCACGGAACTCCTTCGCGTGGCGGTGGATGACACTGTCAAAGCTGACGCCCGGGTCGAGTATGGGCTCCAAGTACGCCCGCAGCGCCGCCGCCTCCCAACGCTCAGGTCCCAATGCAAAAAGTTTCTCCACGCGCTGCGCCACATCGCCAGTGAGCCGCTCCTGCGGCGCGTAGACCGCAACGGCGCCCACGTAACTGTCCGCGCGCGCGCGTCGAACGATGACGGTGCCGTGTAGATGCGCGAGGAGCGGCTCCGGGTACGCGCGCGCGAGATGTCCCGCGTCGAGAAAAGCGCGCGGAATGCTGTCGACCCATTCGTCATAGAACGCCTCAAAGTCCCGCGCGGGGAACTCCACCTCTGTCGCTTCTGCCGCTTCTGTTTCCTTGTCGCAGAGGGCGGCCGCGGCAAGGGCGCGCAGGACGGGCCCAATGCGGAGCGGCAGCGGCGCCTCCGCGGGGCCAAACGCGGCGCCCACTGCGCGCACAATGACCGGCGCAAAAGCCGCGGGACACAAATGTGCCGCCGCCTCCTCGAGAGATGCGCCGCCGCCGTCGAAAAAGACGAGCACTGCACGCAACGCCTCGCGCAGCAGCCGCGCGTCGAGCAGCCGCACGCGGCCGCGGTGGACAACGGCACCTGCGCGCGCAAGAGCCTCGCGGAGCTCCCGCGCGCTGCCGCCGCACTGCGCGAGCAGTTGCGCAAAGCTGTGGCCCGCGTCGGCGCTGGGCGATGCGGCGCCGTCGAGTTCGTCGGCAGTGAGCGGCGCGGCGCGCAACAGCCGCAGCGCCTCACAGACCGCAGCCGCCGGCCGCGCCTCAAAGACCCGCGCGGCGGCGCACACCACCGCCCGCCCCCCGGCCGCCGCCGGCTCCGCGACGAGAAGGGCATTCGAGTACTCCACGCGCCGCACGCGAAAGCTCCGCGTGTCGTCGCAGAGCAGCAGCGGCCCGCGGCCCTTCAGCAGAAAAAGCGTTTCGCCCGGGACCGCGCGGTCACGCAGCGCGCGCACCCATGACGCATCGGCCGCAAGCAGGCGGTACTCGTCACGAGTCGAAAAGTCGCACCGCAGCGTCAGTTGCTCCATCTCATCCAATGGCGAAACACAGACACACACAGTGCTCCACATCAAAAAAAAAAAAAAAAACACGCAAAAGAAAGTAAGAGGCGCAAAAATACAAGCAAACACAAACACCCACATATACACACGTATACATATACATATACTAAGAGCCCCCTTCACTGTTGGAGGGAATTTACTGTCTAATTTTAGCAACTAGGTTGTAGGAGTCACCTGCAAAACATTCTTTTTTTAATATTATTGCTCTTTTGTTGCAAGTCTTGATAAACAATGTGCGGAATTCATACAATGTAGAATCAAATACCGCTACTCCACATTGACAACCCCAGTGTACATTTTTTTTTTTTGTCTTCTTGACGCATTTCGCAATTTCACTCTCAAGAATAATAAGTGTTTTTTCTTTTTTATTTCTCTTGGTATACAATTATTTAAAAGATGAAGCATCAGCGTACGGATTGTGGCGCTGATGACCTACAGAATTTCTCGGGGCAGTCTTGAGAGGGCGGAGTAAAGGGCCTTTGAACCCCGTGCCGGCCTCACCATTGACAGAATGGCTCATACGGAGACTCAAGGAATGTCGACTGCGAGACATTTCGCTTAGAGATGCACTTTCTGCTCCGGTGGGCAATCCCATTTGAGAAAGACTGTTTCCACGTGGTGCCATCCCACTGTTAGCGAATCCAGGGTTGTGTGCGCCATTGAAGCTATAGGCGTTGAGAGAGAGTGCACTGAAGCCATCCTCAACATCATTTCCTCCATTCTCGTTTCCATGGATACCAGTACCATTTTGATAGGCATCTAGGCTGTTTCCGTTACCCTGTCCAGAAGAGACGGGAGGAGGGGTTCCACCAAGGCATTCATCCCCGTCATTTAGAGCCTGGCGACAAACATGAAGAAAACTGCATTCCTCTCCAAATCGACAGAGTCCCCGGCGGTGCCCACGGCAAACTCGACTTTTCGAGACACTCAGATTATTGTCGCCGTGCTCACCATAAAGTTTCCAAAGGTAGTTTGTCGGGCTCAAAGAATGGAGTCCCAAAGTCTTGCCACCGATCGTCACGGTAAGGTTGAAAGGCAAACCTTCATAATTACATTGCCCCCCGTGGAGGTAGCAGCAGGAAGGCGTCTCGAGCGCCTCGCAGCGGAGGGCTTCGACAACATCCCGCTGGGCGTGCACTTGATAGCATCGAGATCCTTGTCTGCAAGAGCCCTCGAGGTAGAGGCGGCATATTCCAGGCACAAGGCCGTCATCTTCGAGGGCATTTGTCGGCTCTACGGCGCTTAAAGGAATCTTCAGCTTCGTGCTTAAGTGGTCCAGTGCTTCAATATACTTTGGAGAAGGCTCTTGAGGCGTTTCCGCACGGCATTGACCTGAGTGCAAAGACTTTTGACCTTGACGCGACAATGATAAACTGTTAGCAGATTGATAACGATTTCCAAGAGACTGCGCCTGCGCCTGCGATCCAAGTGAACAAGCCTGACTCCCTTGACACCGGATATGGTAATCAAGAGATTGAGATTGATAGTTGAGGGACTGAAAAGACCCGTTGCCATGAGAGGAGTGAGACATTAAAAATTTTTTTTCTTGAGTTCCGTTTGCTCTTAATTGTATTCCTATTCTTTCTTTTAGTGGACTCCTCTATTAGTCTAACCTACAGCAAATATAAAACTTACTTTCCTTACAGCCGGGACTTTGGTGTACGCCAGATATGTATACAAAATAAACCTTAGATTTCTAAGGCGTTTCAATTTTACTTTCTCTTTTTCTTTTTCAAAAAAAAAGGAAAATCACCTTATACCTTTGCAATTCTTTTATCTTTTTCACCTTGGAGTTTCTACTTTGTCGTTGTTGTTCTTTTTTTTTTTTTTGTTGTTTTATTTTCCTTTGAGTAAAATAGAAGTAGATATATACTTTTTTCGATTGACTTTCAGCGTACCCTGTAGGTCAAAAAGCTACGAAATAACCAGTATCCACACTGAGACCTTATAAGCGAAGGCTTTCCTTTCAAGTAAAGCAGACAAATTCAATCTTTTGCACGTTTTTCGCGCAAGACAATAACACAGCCAGACAGAAATACAAACACAGAGAAAAAAAGAATCTCTCCCTTTTTTCCTTCAATTCGAATTTTCTCACCTAACGGTATATATTTTCCTTTATCTTTTTTACCTTTTTGAAAAAGGTTCTTTCTTAAGCTTTATTTTTGTAGAATGATACTTATTCTTTTATATTCAATTTTATCACTTCTTCACTAGCCCCGTAAACTAATCTATGATACATCAAGCAAGACGAAGAAAAAAAGAAAATGAAAAAAAAAGTAATAAATATAAAAACATTGACACTAAAAAAAAAAAAAAAAACAGGAGTAAGAAAGCAGTTCTTAGAACGAAATAAAACTAGAACTTACAAAAAAAAGATCATATACAAAAAGCATATATATATATATACATATACATATACTCAAAAAAAGTCAATTTGCTTTTAATAATAATAATAAATCAATTCTCTTTATTCCTTTTGAATTTCTTCTTATCCCTTTCAACATTCTGTTCAGCACAAGTGCCCCGTACAGGGTTCTATGATAGAGCGGTGCATGCCTCCAAAAGTCTTGCCCTTGAAGTGAGACTTTGTGAACGTATCACCCAATTTTCTATGAGCATTCATAACCGCTAAAAAAAAAAAAAGAACGCAGATACGCATATAGAGGTTTTTTCCCATAACAATAACAACATGAAAACCGGGAAAAACAATAACAATAATAATGATGATAATAATAATAACAAACACGTAAAAACACTTTGCACTGAGTTTTATTGTTGTTATGCACCGTTTATCTTCTAATACAATGAGGTGAGTACGTATTCAAAGAGCAGTAGATAAAGAAATAACGAATGCAAGCAACGCAGGTAAGACCTGTTCAAACCTCGATAGGCTTCAGAGGTATCTGGGGATCGGCAGCGATTGGAATGCGTGCGGCTCCTGTAATTAAATTTGCAATTTCCCTGGATTCTGCGTGGGCGATGCAGTTGTGCGCGGCTGCGATCTTTGTCGCGAGCGCGATGATGGCTGCTCGCTCCTGCGCGGGCTCCTTTGGCTTTGGCCCGAGCTTTCCTTTGAGCGTGCGTTCCCAGAGCTCGAGCATGGCGTCCATAAGCGTTGTGCTGGCGGCAACAGTGAGACATGCCTGCGCGTGCTGCTGGCGCACGGCCTGCGCGGCGCCGGCGCCAGCGCTGCGCGCGCTGGTTGCTGCGCGGGAGACGGCGTCGCGGATGAGCGCGACGATCGGGGCGTGTCGCCGCAGCGCGAGGAGCCGCGCCGGTATCTCCGCGCGCCGCGGGAGGTCTCGCGCGCGGACCCGGCTCACCGCGATCTCCAGCGTCGGTGGCCGCTGCGCCGCGCGGCAGCCCCACAGCGCGCACCAGAGCCCGCGGGCCTCGGCGCCGGGCCCCGAGCCAATGGGGCCCTTCTCGCCTGTGGGGGGGCCGGGGTCGGCGAGGCTGCCGGGGCGGAGCGGCAGCGGCCCACTCCGCAGCGCCGCCGCGTCGGCCGCCGCGTGGCCGACACAGTGCGCCGCGTCGCCCGGGGGGGCGCAGCAGGCCTCCACGTACAGCTGGTCCCCGCGCGCGCCGGCGAAGAGCACACGCGCGGCCGCGCCCCCGGCGAACTCCCACACAAAGCCGCCGCGGCGCGAGGGGCGCACGCGCACCGCGGGGGCCTCGACCGGCGCCATCCACTCGCCGGCCGCCGACCGCCGCGCGCTCACGAGGCAGTAGCAGCGCGCCCCCGCCGGCGCGGCCGCCGCAACGCGCAGCTTCACCAGCGCCACCGCGCAGCACACGCCATCCGCGCCCGGCGCCGGCGGGTCGAGGTCCCGCGAGTCCGGTCCCTGCGAGTCTGCGGGCAGTGCCCAGTCGGCGGCTGCGCGCGCGGCGGCTGCCGGGAGCAGCGGGTCCGCAGCGTCGCCTGCGCGCAGCACATGTGCCTCCAGCGCACGCGCCGCGCGCATCGGGTTCAGAACCGCAGCGGTGGCGTTCTCGACGAGGAGCGAGTGCGGCGCGCCGAGCAGCGCAGAGAGCAGCGGGAGATACTGAACGGAGGGCCGCGACGCGTCGCCCACAATGCACGCGTCCACCGCGCGGCACACGTGCGTCATTGCGGCAATCTGCGCCGTCAGCGCCTTCCCCGCCGCGCGACTGCGCACGCCGCGCGCCACAAGAAGAGTCCCCACGTACACGTCGCCCTCGCGCTCCCTCCAGTACGCGTCCACACCCGCCGGCGATTGTCTGCACACGTCAATCGTTTCTTCAATGATTTGTGTGCTGCGTGGCGGCGGTGGCGTCTCCGTCCCGGGGAGCTCCGCTGTGCCTGCAGGCAAATCCCTCGTCTCTGCGTGTGACGCGACGCGCAACATCGGCCGGGAGGCAACGGCGACAATCGAAAGCGCTGCGCCCGCAGCCGACACGCGCGCAAAGCCGCAGCGCTCAAGAAGGTCAAGCGCCACAAGCAGTGGAACCTCGGCGGAGCGGAAGCGATCATGCGCGTGGAAACGCGCGGACACACGCTGCACAAGACAGTGATGCGAGCAATTCTTGAGAAGCGCATGCGATGTGTCGCGCGAGACCGTTGAGTCGGAGACGAAAACAGACTTGAGCATTGCAGATCTCTCCGCAGCATCGCACATGCCTACGGCGCGCAGCGCAAACTTCAGACTTTTCCGCGAAAAATGTCCTTCTGGTACCTCCACCGGCCTCTTCACCGCCTCTTTTGTCTTCTCACTTGCATTTTTCTTCTTTTTCTTTTTCTTCTCTTCCTCCTGTTGCTTTCTGATCGTAGCCAAGGCATCCTCTTCAGCCTCACGGCGAAGGACCTCCGCCTGCACATCCGCAATGCGATCGAGGAGACGCGAGAGTACATCGTCCGCGCTTTGCGGGATAAAGCACACGGGCGGCAGTTCAGCAATCGCTGGCGGCTTCTCTGCATTCGTCGTGAGCACAAGAACCTCCCGCGGCAACTCCTTCATCGACGGTGTGGACAAACTGCGAGTCACGCTAGACGACACGGAACAGCTCAGCGTCCGCGACGGTTCGATGAGAGAAGTCGTTGTGGCACCACTGCTTGATTGCTCAGGCACGTAATCTGTCCCCTTTTTCTGACGTGGCGACGACGACAATGAGGTAGCAGAGGAACCGGTGCTTTGTGTACTCCGCGTAAGGCTCGTGCCTGAGCCCTCGCCTGTCCTGTTGTTCGTCAATGAGCCGTAGAGGTCTGGAGCCTTACCCGTCGCATCCTTGCTGCTTACAGAGTATGAGTAGCTGTACGAGCCAGACGATTCACGATCTGGCCGCTTTGTATCGACGCTCATGCTGTCCATTTCTGTTGTGCTCAGTGACGATGTCTTTTCCGCACCTCCCGTTTTGGAATTCGTACTGTAGCTATAGCTGTACGACCCGCTGCTTCCTGTATACGAACCGTACGAGTCATAATAACCCGTCGAGCCCGTTGAGTCTGTGCTGTAGGAATATCCGTAGCTGCCGCTGTAGCTCGAAGGCGAGGAGTACGTATCCCTACCTCCACTCTCCGACCCAGACCTCTCAGAGAACCCAGCAGGAGCCTCACCACTCAAAGGAAGGCTTTTGGTGCCAGTACTGTAGCTATAGCTATCACTGTCCTCCTCGTCGCTGTAGCTGTCGCTATAACTGTAGCTGTAGCTGTCAGAGGAGCCATCGACAACTTCAACGAGAGCCTTTGCGGCAATTGGCGGGCGTGGCGGCAATTGGTGCGACGCCTCCACCGGTAACACTGATCCTCCAACGACCACCGCAGGCTGACGCCGCTTCAGATTCGCCCCACCA
>JASANW010001252.1:0-32822 GCA_030849725.1 Trypanosoma boissoni
TTAGCGGTTCAGATATATGAGCCTCGCAAAGTTTTCCTTAAAGTAGTTTGAGAGTTTGCTGTTTACTTGCTGGATAATAAGCACACCAAAAATAAGCCTAAGAATGAGAGAGAGAGAGAGAAAGAGAGAAGTTATGAAGAGGAAAGCAAGTGAAAAAAAAAAAAATATATATATATATACATGTATGGTTTTTTTGTCTTTTCTGGTTTGCGTTTGCAAAGCCCAAACTTTTACTTTTTTACTTTATTATTATACGAGTGTTTTCTCATATGTCACTGTCCGCAACGGTCCGTAGTCCTTTGGAGGCCTCCGGTCGTGCCATCATTCGAGCGATCCAGTCGCTCGGGTCGTCATCGGTCTGGCCGGTTGCGCAGAAACTCATTCCCACAAGTTGGGCCATGACGTTCTTGTGGACGCGTTCGAACCCAATGCTTTCGATGCACTCGATCCACTCTTCGATCCACGCGCTGCGCCGCGCGCCTTGCGTGCGGGTGCTCACAATGACGAGGAGCCCTCCGTCCTTCAGCGCAACGCGGGCGTGAAGGCATGCGAGGTAGCGCAGCCGTGGGTGCGGCAGAAACGAGAGCAGCAGACAGAAGAAGACAGCGTCGAACGTGCCACGCGACACGACGATCCCATCGCCTTCCGCACGAATCCTCGGCGGCCCCGCGACAAATTTAGCCGCGAGCCAATCGCCGCGCACCACGCCGCTGTCCTCGTGCGGGCTGAGGTCCAGTGCGTGTACCTCCAGTGGAACGCTCCGCTCCCCGTTCGTCACGTTCCTGCCGCTGAAGGGCCCGTAGCACGAGCCGACGTCAATCACATGCAGCGGGTCCGCCTCCCCGGGCGGCGAGGCCCCGAGCGCTGCGGCGGTGGCGGCCGCGGAGCCGCGCGGGGCATTGCGCAATTTCTCCTCCGCCGCCCCGCGCACTTCGGCATCGGTCGCCGGGCGGCCAGTCGCGGTAAAGAAGTCGCGGCGCCACGCCTTCACCCCGCGCAGGGCGAGACGCGAGAGCTGCCCAGGCACACGGCCAAGGTAGTAGTCCGCCACGCAGTCCAGCGAGTAACGCACGCGATCCGTGTGTCGCGGGGGAGCTCCGCTGTTGCGCTGCCGCTTTGCTGAAGTCGCGGCCTCGGCACCGCGCGCGTCCCAATAACGCGTCGCAATGCTGTGCATGGCAGTCGCATAGCAGCGGAGCCGTACATCCTCATCGGCAAGCAGGCGTGGCCAGCGTACCTCTGCCGGCTCATCGTCAAGTCCCGAGGCAGACGAGAAAAGCTTCTGCTGCAAATGATAGTGAAAAGATTTAATGGTATCAGCCAGGTGAACCTGGTCCTCACCTTCGACAGCCGCTGAACTGGAAGCGGGAGTAGACTCCATCACTAAGTGCCTAGTACTATTGCCCTTGTCGCTGTTGTGGTTCACGCAACTTCCACTATTCTTGTCTTGATAAACGAGCTCAAAAAGCTCAGAATTCTGATGAACAAAAATAAGAATTATAACAACTCATAAATACGTCAAACAGAAGGGGAGGTATACTACTTATATCTGATAAAAATAAACCCAACGTGCGTGAAAGCTCCCAAGAACTAAGTTGGTACGAGCAGAAAATAACAATGTAAAGTTGCC
The DNA here is from genome assembly GCA_030849725.1 of Trypanosoma boissoni. NCBI lineage: Eukaryota > Euglenozoa > Kinetoplastea > Trypanosomatida > Trypanosomatidae > Trypanosoma > Trypanosoma boissoni. The sequence continues at coordinate 1,631 of JASANW010001252.1, forward strand.
TTCATATACAGTACAGTTTACTTTGAGGCAATGCTGTCATGTGCTTGCTGCAGCAAAGCCATCTGCTGCACTGAAAAAGAGACACAGAAACAATTTGCCGTCTCTTTTCGGCAACAAATCGAAGGAATATACCCCTACGCAAAGGCATAAAAAAAAAAAGAGCAATAAATTATGCACAATAATTACTTCTACCAAACTTGTTTGCTTTTCATCATCGTCGCATCCTTCATCTTTTTTTTTTTTGTTTTTTGTTTTGCACTTGCTTTTCTTTTTGTTTTTGTTGCATTTATTTTTTTCCTCTAAGGATCCATAATATCGCCTCTACTATCCAAGGAGTCGCAAATCACCGTAAGGTCCTTCTTATACAGCAGCAACTGAAACCCTTCAGCATCCCGCACCGATTCGCATACATTAAGTGATTTCAATGAAGGGCAGTCTATGAGAAAGTTGACATTTGTCACAGGTGTTAGTTTCAGGTCGAGCTCCTCCAACTCAGGACACTCCCTCAGCAGTATGATTCCCTCGTTTGTTACACCTGTGCGAGCACAGAAAATCCGCCGGATTCGGGGACAAGACGCCAGCACATTAACATTCGTGATGAGCATGCAACCTGTCAGCACTACAGTGTCGAGAAGCGGCAGGCTCTCCAGGAACATTAGAGACGGATCGTTCAGGGTAGAATTCGGTGCATCAAGGACTCGAAGTGACTGGAGTGAGGAAAGAAACATAATATCTTCGATCTTTGAATTAGCCATCCGAAACAACTCAAGCTTCACGCAGCCTGCCAAAAAATGAAGTCCCTCACTACCACATGAATCCGATACATCCAAGAAACGCAACTCTTTCAACCGTCCAAGCGGTTCAAAACTTTCCAACTCGTTGCAACCCTCCAGTGAAAGGAACTCAAGGCGGTCTTGCAAGGACGGAACCAACTCACAAAGGGTTTCAAAACGCAGTGGTGTTTCACTAAGGTTTAACGAGGTAAGGCCCTGCGCCCGGGCGTCTACTGGGATTTTGGCAAGTGAGGTATCAATACGTGACCCAGGAAGGTGCAGCACACGCAAATTTTGAGTAAAATGCGTTAAGAACTCATCAGCCGTTTCGTCAGCTACACTACAATTCTCAACATACAACTCCTCTAATGAAGCTGTAGTCTCCTTTGCGATACCATTGAGGAAACTAAGGTTATAGCATGAGTGCAGCTTTAGCCACTTGAGCTTTGGAAGAGAAAGGCCAACCACACCGTCAGCATCAAGTGGACAAAGATGTACCTCAAGAGACTCGAGATTCACTGCGCGTGATGCCTCCGCGACAGAATTGATACTACGACAGACAGCCAGCTCCAGAGCCTTCAGATTTGTTAGTGGGCCCAAGGCTTCAAAGAACCCCGTATCAATTTGAGAGTGATGCAGTACAAGTCGCGTGAGCCCATCCGCAACGAACTGGTGGTATCGACTAAGCATCCTTGCACTAAAAGTCCTAAATTTTCGTCCGATAGGCGAGATAGAGCGGAGCCTAAAATTTGAGTGTCCCTCCTCGTCATCCTTCGCGTTAAATATAATACACTGGCCGTACTTCGATATCATGATCTCCTCATTATTCGACCAAGGTCCCTTGGGGTGCTGCACAGCACGACGATACGGTTTTGACACACATCGCAATGCACAAAGCGTGCGGCGGTTATACGGCACAAATTGCATCACCTGATGAAGTACCTCCATGCTGTCGAGATCACCTGAAAGAGGCTCCTTAGTAGCTATTGACAACATATCCCTTTGCTTTACTGTATAATTTTAACTGTCTCCTTCAATCCGCTTCCGCTTTTAATCTTTAGTGGCTTACTTCCTCCTATTCTTTACGGTTATGACGGCAAAACCCACCGCTTCCGTACTTCAGGTACACAAAAAGTAAATAGATGAAGCAGCGGAGAAAAAAAAAAAACTTCCCACACGCCAGTAAAAGAAAATTAAAAAATAAATAAATAAATAAATAAATAAATAAATAAGCATAGCACGCTTGCTCATTACCGTCTACACCGGCATGGTCAAGAACCAAGGAAGGACTTTCAGAGCGTTCTTTCTAAAGATTTAATGAAGCAGCAAAGATCCAATAATTGCACATGCGTCAAACGAGTGTTTACTTTTATTTCCTTACAGCACCACTGACGGCACTCTACTAACATACGCAATACATAATTAATATAAAAAGATACTTAAATGATTATCAGAAGCAAAAAAAAAAAAAAAATTACCTGAAAACAGACTTGGAAACTCGCGCAAGGTCACTCGACGGGTGATTCGCACAATAGTACGCGTGGTTTATGTCACATTTCTTATCTAAAACCTTATCGGTCCGCCTAGCCCCACGCTCGCTCTCAAGGCTACACAATAGACCATCAATCACACTCAAACGCTCTTGGCGCAATATAGTAGTATGATAAAAGTCATTATCCTTATCTCGCGTCCACCACTCAGCAGTGTTAGGGAACAGATGAGCCTCCGTGTTGAAAATCCACCCCACATGACTCGCCTTGCCGCTGCGCGGCGCTGTGCAGTAGGAAGGAATGCTCTCACTCAGCAGTCCCTGCAAGTGCACCGTGTTGCACTCGTCAAACAACAGGTACAAGTACTTCAGAGTTTCCGCAATCATAAAACTCTCCATTGTATCACTGTGCAGTCCGTCTTCGTGAGGATGCCCCACACTTTGCAATGTGGAAAAGCCGAACTCTGTTCGCGTGCGCAGATTGATCGCTATTGCCAGCTCGCGGCCCATCGCAAGGTAAACAGGATCACGCGTCGCACGGTACAATATATACACAGACTCTGCGTGCTCAGGACGTTGAAAGTATCCCGGAAGTTGATAATTAAATGCCGCTTCATTTAGAGAAAAAGTCTCCGGCATAGCCCCAAAGTGCTTGAAGACAGAGTGAATAGGCCAAATGCTCTCCACTGCTTCTTCGTGATGGCCGCCAAGTAACAAATTGCCTGGATAGAACGAGGCAAGCGACTCTTGGACAGCCTTTATTCGAGAGCCTCCATACATGGAAACAGAGGTCAGCATACCCCCCTTTCTTATGTAATGGTTCACCGAACGTACACTGCGCTCGAACCGGTTCCAGTCTTCGACCAGTCCAGACATACTGTGTGACTTGATGAAATACTCAATCGCGCTATCAATGCCACCACCGACATGGGAGTTCGTTGAGAGCCAATTGAGCGTATCAATGTCTATGTCAGTACCCATAAGACCGGTATCCTTGTCTCGAGCATTAAAAAGACTACTCACCGCACGTCGGGCAGCACGTTCATATCTCTCGTCCCCAGTTGCTCGCGACAAGGCTGTCATTTCCACCGATACCGTCCCGCATACAGCCGTACATGTAAAAGTTGTCTCTCCCTCCACCACACCATGTCGAAGATTAAGTGAACCGTAGGGCAATCCGCGCGACGTATTGAATGCTGGCAGCAAACGGTTTCCCAGGTCCGTGGCGAGTCGTAGTAAACCGCCATTGTAGTCGTGTTCCGCAGGAACAACCTCCACAACACCCTCTTCATACATGAAATGTGCCGCCAATAGACCGCCCATTGCCCGGATCAGTGTCTCAAACATTGACAATGACTCGTCGATGTTAAACGTCACATGCTCCTCCACCCACTTTGCGTAGCGACGAAACTCCTTGTGCCGCCCGGATACCGCCAACGTATCAAGGGAGTCAATCAACGTCCACCCGTAGCCGCCCATCGTATCCCTCCCTTTCCCACTCAGAGGACACAGCTCATCCTTCGGAAACGCGTGATTCATGTACGACTGGAACGCATGATCAATCATATTGCTTACGTACGGTTTCATCTCCACCTGTATGGGATGTAGTGCGTCTCGGGTGCGCCATTGCGATTGAAATGAATCGCCGTGAACAGCACCAGTGATAAAAATTGCTACTAGCAAAATAAGAGCACTGATCACACAGCCAAACTTCATTTTCTATCTGCACTTCTTTGTATACGATCTAGAGAAACAAAACAGTTTAAGAACAGAAATAATTCACGAGAGTCACGACACTAAGCGCAAAATGAAAATATACAAACACAACACCCACTTATCGGCTCGGCCTTAACTACCCTTACCTATACCCAAAAAGGTAAATAAAGAGATAAAGAGGAAAATCAAATAAGCCTCTGAACTAGCTCATGGTACACCGGTATCGAAAACCATTTACACGACAAGTGCTAGAAAAAAAATAGATCTCTAATAACAAAATGAAAAATCTATCAATAACAAGTAACCAAGCAGCAGTTTTAAAGGGTATTCCTACCCTGAATAACATCACTTAAGAAAAAACTGCGTGCTCTCCTTATTATAGATTCAAAATAGGTGAAGGGGGTAAAGTGAATGGGATAATAAGATGGACCCTGTGCAAAAAGCAACTAGCCTCACCGCAGATGGCATTCTACTCACAGGCTCTTACCCTTTAGTAACGATATACTCCACTTTTTGCTTGTTTTTGGTTAGTGTTCTTCCCATACTCCCATGAAAAATAAAAAAATATATGTACCTTTGGATTACCGTTTTTTTTTTTTTTCGGTTTTGTTCTTCTTTTTTTTTGTGTGTGTAGTGAGTGCTATTACTTAAACGAACAAGTACAAGAAATCCAAACTTACTGTATTTGACCATTCACAATCTGAAGTAAAATTATAAAGTAGCAGGTACGCAATAAAAAGTAGAAAAATCAATAGTTGGTAAAGTGAATCAACAGAAAGTTACAAATAACTTTTTTTTTTGTTTTCATTGGCCATCCAGCCTCAAGACTCTACAGTGGGGGAGAAAATTGATAGGGATGGCGAAACGCTAATAGAAAACAAACCAAAAAAACATTTTCTATAACTCTACTCTGCTCCCGCAGGCCAACCAACAGTCAAACAATAATCAAAAAGGAAACAAAGTCAAAGAGAGTATTATTTTCACGTAAGTTTTAGTAGTCTACGCGGTACATATTCTCTTCCAAAGCTCGCAGGATATACCCCGGGTGAGCACGGTTGGTATAGTTAGCTTTTGGTCATTACACACTTTTGGTAGATCGTTCCAATCTTCCAATCTGCGCAAGCAAAAGCGCTTTGCTGCGCAGAAGTTGGAGTCTTTCTCTCTCATACCGATCCGAAATTGGAGTGTACGACGGTCCTGTTGTTCCCGCAAAGTGACGCGGTGGCGTCTCGCTACCTCGCCTGCCGCTACCAACGAAATTAGTCTCGCTACTCTGCGCTTGCGGTGTCACGGCGCCCGAGTCCCCGCGTGGAGTTCCTTTCCCGGTGGATTCTATCGCACTCCCCGCAGGAACCGTGGTCCTTGCCTGTCGCCGCGAGGCCGAGAGCCCTTGTGACACGAGTTCATCGCCCGCGAAGCGCACACCGAGCGCAGCACACGCACCTCCCTTTGCAACTCTTCCCAGCGGCGGGGACAAGTTACGCGCCGATGTCGTCTCAAAGGCAGTACAACTAATCTTGCCTCGCTTTAAGCGCGGAGAGTCCGCCGCAATCGCAGGCAAAGGAGTACCCATGAGTCCGACATCATTCACACAACTTCTTTGAGATGTCTTGCACGTGTCACCAGTCGGCGCAGGATCAGACTCAACATGTGTCTGATTGTCGCGGTACAGCCGCGCCGCCCGCTCGAGGAGAGAGGCGGCCGCATCGCTTGACTGCGGTCTGCCGAAGTTGCGAGCTCGCGTGAGCAACCGGGCCTGCGCGTCCCTTTGGGACTCGATGCGGCGCTGGAGGCTGTGGAGCCCCAAGGGGTCAAACGATGCGCCTTCACTAGAGCTACCGTGCAAAGTGGCGGTGGACATCCGGGGTTTTCCAAGTTTCTCGGCCTCACATCGAAGCCCTTCAGCCTTTTGCATGAGCTCCGTCAAGTAAAGAGACTCTTCTTCAAAGGCCTTTCCCAAAGCTTCCTGGGCTTCCTGCGCTGCCGCTGCGCGTTCTTCTCGGCGTCGCCGCAGTTCCGCGCGCTGCGTTGATGCATCTACTGCTTCTGCGCGCTCCCGCCGAACATCACTATGCAGTTGTTGCAAACTACGCTCTATCACCGAGAGACACTCAGTAGTCCCTCTCATGTCACTGTCAGCAAACGCAAGTATCAGAAAGAAAGCCGAGTTTTCGGTTTCGGATGATACCTCGTGCGTAGTGCATGCATCCTCAAACAGTCTTGAAATCAACTCAGCAACGGAGCCTCCACAGGTATCTCGTATCGTCTTCCAGGTATGAAAAAGCGCATCAACAGCCTCGCGTGGCTCCTGTACCATCTCTTCTGGTTTACAGAACTCGCACAATGTGCGGTATATACGTCGGCACTGGCGATGATGTGCTAACTGATAGGCTCTGCAAAAACGATCTGACCGTTCACAAAATGCATCAATATATTCGACAATGTTGTTGTCCGAGTCTAATCGAATAGTTGCGATAGTCTTATGAAGATCATCCAGAGAACTGTACATTAATCTAAATTGTTTTTCTCCATCAAACATAAAAATGAAATAAAGCCATGTCCTACAGAAAACAAAACATGACTCAAAAAAAGCAATCGAGCGCAGAAGCAAATTTTATGTGTGGGTGGGTGGTAAACATTAACAAACCGCACATTCAAGTTCAAATGCTCAAGAAATCAATTAATAAAGATTTTTTTTTTTTTTCAAAGCAGTCTGGATCTCATCAAACGGAAAAAAAAAATAGATGCAGAACAAACAAAGTGCATAAGGAACACATGCTTTTGGTAGAAAAGGTTGTTGATTTTTTGTGCTCTCACACTTTGAGAACGACGGCGTATGTGAGTGGGTACATACGACAGGAAGGCTCATAAATGCAATTTCTTTTAATGCACTAATCTTTCAATACTAAAGCCACAATTATAACAATCAAATGCAGATTGTTAACACTCCCCGACAAAAAGTCTTTAAAACTGTTAAGAAACAAACAACCAATCAAAGCACATATATGTAGAGTCTTCTAGGTTTTTGTAAGAGGTACAACACGCTTATGTTAATAGTCTCCCAATTTTTTATTGTAGGTAGGCAAGAGTTGACCCGAGTAACGCAGAGTTTGTTAAAGAATAGAAATGTCCGCTTCGCACGCTTTTCTGTAGATTTGTTCATCAGCTCACTGTCGTTGCAACTACGTTCTCCTACCTTCAATACTCTCCTGTTCTTGTCTAATAGCATTCTCACATGCAGACGTGCTTTCCTTGGCTTCCATTACAATGACAATGCAATAAGGTGCATTCAGTAAAACGCTTCATTCTAATTTGATTAATGCTGCGTCAAGAGTCCCCTTTTCGTGTCATCATTGCTCCCTCGTTCTGGCTTAACTCTCGCAGTGCCTCTAGCAAACTATAGACGTTGTCCTTGAATTATGGGCAATTGGGAAAGCAGATATTGGTGATTTCTGAACGAATGATGAAGTCATCCTATATTCTTCATCCAGCGGCAACACTGGTGACCAAACAATCATCAGCGAAAGAGGCCGTAGCGTAACCATTTATTAGTGTAATTATTTTCTAAGTGAATATAAAATTTAGCATCAGCACGCTGGCGAACAAAAAGAGAAACCTTTTTCAACCCAAACGTTCATCTGCTCCAAATTACACGGAAAAATAATTTGGCTTTCAAAAGAATCAAGAATACCTTCTTTGGCTTATTAAGACAAATTTTCAACAACCAAAAAGTAAGAAAAACGAATGATGGTTTAAAAATGGGAAACTAGAAACTGAAAATCACAGTATCAGTACACACATCATACTCCATTTTTTTCTTTCCTTACGAAAGCTTCTAAGTTTATTTAGTTCTTATACACACTGCACCAAGCAACATCTCGGTGTCTCTCCGGGCGTAGAGACAATAAATGTGCAACTCTTCGCAGTACCATTACCAGATCGCTCGTCAAAAGACGACACCGTGGAAATACGAGGACGTCTTGTATTTGGGGTAGACACTCTTTTCACAACAGAAAAGATAATCGGTCTCAAGCAAAAACACAATTTTGTAGAGATCGCTGTCTCCTTTACTTGAAGATCCTCCAAGACCTTACGAAGGGAATCACGTTAACAGTCTCATTTTTTAATGAGGAAAGCAAAAATGACCACACCTACAAAAGGAAGCGCACATTCAAGCCAGCCCAGTACCGAAAGCTCATAGTAAGGTCCCATGTAATAACCAAGATGGAAAAGCATAATGAGTGCGTTAAAAAAACCAACAAATAACTGTAAATAAATTCAAATCCCTTACAAAATGTGAGGGTTCCATCAGCGATGGCATACAAGGCCATGACTCCTTTTGTAATCTCCATAAAAGTGCGATACGTCAAATAACAATAGAGAAGTATCAAATCCAAAAAAAAAAAAAAATCTACTTCCTTCGCTGCTGTTTATGCAGTCGACAATCTGAAGTAATTGTGAGTAATTCAAAACATATTTTTTAAGCATTTCGCTGAGCAATGTATCGTTTCAATAAGCTGCTGCCTCAATGAAAATAATATTTGAACCTTGAGTAATGTGAGTGAGAAATTGCCCCAGCTTTGTTTCAGCCTGTGCTCGAAAGAGCGTGCTCCCCAAATCCCGCAAAACTATTGTTCTACCCGGTTATCCCTGTCATGATGTTACTGCATTCAACCACAATGAATGAAGCGCCGATTTAATCGTCACACCAACAATTTGCAAGCTCACACAATCCAGCTTTAAAGAGACTTCTATTTATTCTTTTTGTACTTACTTTATTCCCTCTACAAGCCAACGGAGAAACATAGTTCTTTGAGACTGAACGAGCAAGCGTTATGGCACCACAAGGCTCTGCAAATACACACAGATAATTTCTAAAAAGCTCAAGTAAATAGTTACTGAAGCGCCGCAAGAAACGCAGTACTTCATAGCGGCCCACGGGACCAATCAGCAGCATAAAAACCTAGTATATGGGTTTGACAAAAGTTCCATCCAGCAATACGTTCTCAATGTCATCGGTCGGGTAGATGCGAGAAGATGAAAAACGATGATACTCCTGGTAGTCGGTAAATAGACGTTTCACTATGCAACCCCCCCCCACACACACACACACATACACCAAAAACAAAAATGCATACATATAAGATCGAGACTGTTTTTTTTTTTTTTTTAGACAAGGCCTGTCTCCCGGCTCGTTGCACGACACCAGGCCCTCAGCTTACGCTGTTAAAGAGGAAGCTCTGCCTACCACATCACACCACTTTGGCCGTAGTTTACCCAAACTCACATGGCATAGTCCAAATTCTCATTTTCTCCATTGTGATTTTACAGCATCCGGTGACACCTCACCGTTATGGTTAAGCCTAGGCAGAGCACCGGGCCTGGTATTCAGTTCTTTGCAATCAGATCGGTCCATGTACACAACGTATTTTATGCACACAGGAAGACACCTCGGTGAGAAAATCAAAACGTCCTCCTCCTTATATTTAAGGAACGTTTAAGTGTTAATGTCGTTATTATTACCAGTGTAGGGCTGCGTTAGTCGCCTTGGTATGTAGTTAGAAAGTATACAACCATTAGAGACACGTCAGGTCAAATGCAGCCTTTGAATAGCACAGCGAGCAAAATTGTCACCGCTCATGTCAACATTCATCAAAAAGAAACTGTAAGCAAACAAAAACATCGGCAGATAAAGAAAAAAAAAATTCCAAAACCAACATCTGCTACAACCTCATGCATCAGTATTCAATCATTTAATGACTCCCTCAGCACACCTCCTCCAAACTTTCCTCAGAAACATCAGGGCTGACCAGCAGTAAATAATAAAAAAAAAACCTCGAAGAACCAGAGCCTAACTGGGAATAACGCAATTTCACGGCTCATCCATAACAGCAATAACTTCAAATCCTATGTTTGGAAGTGATTGGCAGGAGCCACAAGATAGGCAGAGGAATTTATAACCGTAACCACTGAAACATTAAATGTAAATATTATACAGCGAATAACTCTCCAGTAATGCCTGCATTAGCAAAATTAGTTTACGTAAGCATATTCAAAGCCAATACGTACGCAACTACAAGCAATACAATGGAAGTGTCTTCCTTTAAATTTCACTTTCCAACGAAAATGCTACAGGGCATGCGCGTCAGCTGCACAATTTGTACCTATGGGGAAGAAGCAATTTTATAGTAACTGAAAAACGTACTACAAGAATTACATATATATATATATATTCTTTATACCAAGATCCCCCAAAGAACACAAGAAAAAAAAAAACACTTTCGGCCACGTTTCACAATTTTAAATTAAAAAACCAGTTAACACCAAAACAACAAAAAAAAAAAACCATTAAAACACATCATTTTTTCCCTTAAAATAGGCAAAAAAAAACAATAATAGCTTCTATGTGTCCATTTTTCTTTGTACCCAAGTAAAAAATGTCGCAGAAAGCTTCACTTATCATACAAACATTTTTAAAAGAAGCACCATAGCCTTTATTTTTTAGAAGAAATCAATGCCATTATTTTTGCGACTAAAGGAGATATGTTTGCGGTGTCCTTAAAAGTTGCACTGTCTAGCTTTTCGGTACAATATCCGCATTGTACCAGTGCATCAAGAAGCAAGTCAAAAGTTTGCCAAAGCCGATCACGTTCTTCAAGCATAATTCCTAATTGTTCGAGTGAAACCATAGGAGCATTGGAAGCTAAGATGTTACAGAGAGTGATGCAATCTTCTTGAATTGGCTCTGCATCTTCCTTGGAAGACGTAAGCGAACGTTGATGTCGTGTATTTGCGGCAACCGCAAATTCTTCAAACTCCTCAACCTCACTTCGCAAATCAACTAATATAGGGTGATATTCCTTGCACACGGAGAACGATGACTTTGCCTGCTGTTCAGAATCAATTCCTTGATGGTGATGGTAATTATTCTGATATTGCACATTCCGTTCGTTAAGGGTAAACTGGGTATGCTTATCTATGTCGTCAATCGGGTGGTTAACATTCTTTTTTACTGGCTCAGTTTTGTACGAACCAGTACCTATACTGTCTTCTGTCGAAGCGATATTTTCGCTAGAGCCAGTCCTTAGTTTTCCCGACCATCTAAAGCTGCTCTCGTCGTCATCAATCCTCTTATAATCTCGCAATCCACTGGAAGTCGAGAAAAAATATTTCTCTTGGAGCATTTGTCGCTTTAAACGCATACTTCTTGTCATGCGCATACCAGAAACAGAGCCCGAACTTTCAGCAGTATTCACGCGACGCTCAATGGCTGTTTTTGAATACGTATTTAGCATCTTCGTCATGAACTGATGCATCCATTTAAGCAACGATACATGATCTTGAAGTTTCCCTCCAGCCAAGCGCGATGCGTTCACTTCAAGCATATAATTGTATGGTACACACTCTCGAAGCATAAGTTGCAAAGTATGCATATTCTTTTCACAGAATCCACGAATATGCATACTATCTAAAGAAGGTTCTATATTTGAGCATGTAGTAAGTGTAACATCCAAATCCAGGTTCTCAAGCAATTGCGCAGCTCGTTTACGTCGTGCTTGTGCTTCTTGTGCCTCACCTGCTCCAAGAGCGGTACAGTTCTCAGCAACACGTCTAGCAGATGCGTCAATCAAAGCGCAATAGGCTACTCCATCCCTTAAGCACTCCACCGCCGGATACTGTGCAGTACAAACACTGTTTAGCCAGAGTAAGAGCTCTCCGCGACCAGATGGCTGAATGGATGACCGGGCGCTTAGCATAAAGTCGATTTTGCCTCAAAAAAAAAAACAATACTAATCTTTGAAATAATGAGAGCCGCACAGCATGTATATATATATATATATGTAACGGAGAAGGAGGGCATAGACAAAAATATAGCAGAAAGCAGTTATAGCATCTAACAAATAATCCAAGTTGCCAAAGCAATATATAACTTAGACTCTTCACACACGCACTTCATAGGTGATGCACTAAAAACAATCATCAATAAAGAATCATACGAGAAGAGCAATGCACCGCTTTTTTCTAAATAAATAAAAATTAAAGAAATTACTCCCAAAAACTTGAAACTCTTAAAATCACCTATTAAATGAATTATCGTCCTTTCCTACAAGAGTAATTCTTTCAATCGATTCACTTATAATATTGGTACTTGCATGTGTTTCTCTGTCGAATAAGAAAGTCACTTTATTGAAAAGTTCTTCGCGTGGTTAGGCAGCAATGTCGCTTTCATTTTTCTTTACATGCAGAGTAAAAAACACATATTTACCCCTACCCTTAAACAAAAAGCCCGCATCACCGCCACAAAAAAAAAAAAATTGGATTGCAACTTATGTTTCATTTAAGTTCTCTGTAATTAGTCCCTGTAAACGACCCTTCCAATACCGTCGAGCATAGTGACATCCAAAATGCCTCACTGTGTTGACCATCATCCTATCCACAGTATTCTTGCTCTGCTGTGACACGAAAAGGGTAAATTCCCCGGATAACAAGTAAGATTACATAGGTCTAGGTTGCAGCTCATACAAGGTCGATGATGCACTTCATACATTGGAGAGCAAGAGAACGCCAAACACCGTCATATATTAAGTCATTCGATGCAGAGCCAACACAAGTTTGTCGCAAGGCCTATAAAAAGATCTTCCACAAGAAAAGGTAGCCATGAAAACTTAAAAAATATAAAGCATCGCCAATACTCAATTATTCTTTCAAAATGTAAACTGAAAACTGCGCAAAGAAGCAATAAGAATTCCAATTATATTTGCGCTGGTTACCGAGATACAATTTAAAGCTGCTGTAATACCAGCCAGACCATCAATCCCAACATCAATCGTGACTGTAATACTGGCTTTTTATTTTCCCCGTCCGGATCATATGATAAAAAATAAAACACCATGAAGGAACAGGGGCAGCTACTTGTGAGTTTATGACAGCATGAACTGCATTTTTGCCTGCTTTACGAGCGCTTATTCTCTTAAAACCGAGCCAACACTCTCATAAAATTCTTGCACTAACACAGGTTAATGATAAAGAAAAGCAATAGGGTTCACTGAGGTGAGTGTCAACATCTCGTCGTTTTCCTAATACTACAGTGCACAATTAAGAGTCCGCCGATGTAACTTAGATAACAATACCTCCAGAAAATCTTACACACCCGTGCAATATATTCATCGTTCCGGTAACCCCATCCGATGAACCAAAAAAAAGTAAACAATAATCTCCCACAAAATAGTGAATATAACAAAAAGAAAAAAAAAACTAGCCGCTACGAAAAAGCACCAGTCATTAAGAAGGGAGTTACCGTCGCAAACAACATTTGAAAAGATGCAAACTATGCTTGAGGGATAACTATATCGCCATAAAAGGTGTAAAATCTTACATTTATCATGCAAGATTATCCAAAACTGTCAATGACATCGTTTTCACCTACTGATTTACTCAACGTTAATGAATAGCCCCAAAAGACTCACAGTGTTGAGAGTAGAGCAACCATTGAAATTTTCTGCAAAGATAGAAGTCGTGGACTTTGGGGCGCAAAAGACCGAGTTCAAAAAGGCCCCCACCGTGTATTATATCCAGAACTAATATTGAGGAAACAAGCACCCTCGGGGTATCACTGTCCGCCGGCGTACAGTTCGCAAGTTCCTTTTTCCCAAAGCAATAAACCCGCCCATATCACTTTGACAAGATTAAAAAGAATGGTATCTACCTTCCTATTCCTACAAATAAAAAGATGAAAAAATTGGGGAGTATCGATATATATATTATTCCTGTCAATAACAAACTTTTAACATTTACTAATCCACGTAAATTTTGGTTTAGCCACAGAAGAATCCTACGCTTTTCTCTCTACTGGGTAAAGGGACGCATTGAAAGCGGCTTTAGGCCGCCTCCCGCGCAAGGAGTCCGGGTGGGGGCAACGCGGGTTTTCACAACCTTATAGTGAACGAAGTATTTATCATTAATCAGAAAGGATGAAACTAGGTAAAGAATATATATATATATATACTCAGTAGCTATCATTTTTCTCATGCTTGAAAAAACATGCCAATATATGCAAAAGGTGCATTTTGCAACAAATATCATTCAAAAATATTTTCTTATACGTAACGGTAGAGCCCCGGAAAAGGGTTCATTGTACAGTAAACATTTACTTCAGAACTAACTCTTGAGTCTATGAAAACCGCCAGCTATCTTTCACCACCACCACCACCACCCTCGCCTCTGGTCCCGGCCCAGCAGATCAATAACACGTGTGAAGGAGGTGTAGTGAATTAATGAACGCCGTTAGAGGGGCTGTGGATGACACCGAGGCGTGTAGATACCGTTTGAAATGTGAAGAAAAGGGGAATAGTGAGGTTAACTGGTATATAGTACAAGAGGAACTGGATCGGGTTTGATACTCGTTTATTATACAATGTCTGAACCTTATACACTGTTTGTATTTCTACGTTTCCTCGCCTCATCGTTCTTTTTTTTTAATGCATATGTCTTTTGTTTATTAGTCATTTGGAATGCTTCCCGCACATCGTCTCCGTTTGTTGATAAGTCAAGTTATTAAGGGTGTGCCAAAAGAACTCGATTCATCGACTGAATATAAAGCACGAACTTATCCTATAGAAAACTACCTAAATGAAGGTTCTTTAGATGAAAGGCTTAATGACCTTTTTTCATCTATATCAAGTTTAGGCATGGCGTCTCAGGAGGATTGGCTTTGTTTAAAAAGGATATATTACATTTATTTACCAAAAATGTCTTGCAGAGGTGTGAACCAGGTTTTTAATCATCTTGCTAAAAATGACGTGTGTAGTCAAGTGGAATGTGTAAAGTTTCAGGAAACGATGTCAAAAACAGGCTTTTCTACTAGTCTTCGTATGCATGAACAGCTGCAGGCCTTTCATAATATCGCTATAGTTGGTTCTCGCATTTCTCCATTTTTTTTTCAGCAGGCTCTTGAGAGTATACAAAAATTAATAGAGCAATGCCAGCCGGAGCAACTTCCACTCGTCGCGTACATTTTGGGTCGGGTCATTATGTCAGGTGATAACGGAAGCATTTCTGAAGATTTTAAAGAATTGCTTTGGAGCAAATTGCTAGCCAGAGTTGAATCATTAGACTATTTTCTTCTTGGTCAAAGTGAGATATATTACCTTTTATGGTCTTTATCAACTTTTTGTTTACCTTTGGCGACAATAAGAACGGCTTTTACAGCAGGTGTTAACTCGATTCTTGAGCGAGGAATACAATTGGGCAAATTAAAAGAGTCTTCTCCGCGAGATCTGTTATTGCTTTTTTCTTCCTTGTGTAACATATTGTCCATCTCGGAAGCTAGTAAAGCTTTACTTACCCATAAGGAAACCGGTGTTATTTTAGACGTTTTAACGACTCCAAAAGACTGTAAAATTTTTTCTTCTGTCTTTCTTGAGCATATACTTCGCACTCTTGATGTGGTCATCTCACTTTTGGTTCGTCAGATTGCGCAGGGAAATTTTCAAAACTATGAGAAGCTAATTGGAATAATGGAAACGATCACAATATCTGGTGCAACAAAATTTCTAAAGAATGCACAGGTTCTTTTTCACTTACTTATACGGGCTATACTCTTTAAAGGATACGACGTTTGGATTAGATCTGATGAAAACAACGCCAGTATAGATGAAGGTGGTGTGCGTAAGGACTTAATTAATTGGTTTGTGTTTAGTGGCGATCTGGAGTTATTGGAACTACTTAAACTTTGTCTAGCACTTCCGCTCCCCTCGTTTGTCCCATTGAATGGACATGATAAACTATCTGTTCGGGTTATAATGGCAGTCTTGGAAGGGATTGTTTACGGAAACATATCAGATCTTCACAGAAAAGCATATTTAGAGGTCTGTAGAAATAAGCTTCCTCGTATCATACGTTGCTCTTCACGGGTTGATTTTCAAAATATTGTAGGTTTGGTTTTTTTGCTGCATGTCGATGATGCCACGGTTTTGCGCGCTCTTAAAGAGCGTGCTCGAGAACTTGGCATCAACCTCCCATGCTGTCCTGACCCTAACAAGGACTCTCAATCGCTCTTTAAAGAACCTAACGCAGCTAAAAATGGAACTACTTTAGTGGCTCTCTTAATTTGCGAAAAGTCTTCTGAAATGTCTTCACAAAACGATTCTTCTGGAGCTACTATATATGATCTTACAGCTAATTTAGACATGCGAACCAGACTAGAGAGCGCAACTACAATGCATTGTTTAGCAATTCTTAAATCAATGTCGAGAGGTGCTGGAGTGTTGTCTTGGTCTGAATCACAGCGTGCACATTTAAAAGCTATATTTACTCGCCTGACAACACAACTTCCACCACATTCGTTATTGTCTTCAATTGCTTATGGTATCGAAACTGGTGTACCTAGGGAAGAATTGATTAATGCCTTGTCAATTGTTGAATCAATGATGATTTGCGAGGACTTAAAAGGGGTGAAAACAGAGGAGGCTGTCAATTATTTAGTTGTCGCGTATGAATTGGGTACACTAACAGAAGCTCCTCATCCGGCAATGCTTGCTGCCCTTATGAAGGATGATGGTCTCGATTTTATTTCTCCACTTATGTCCGTTCGACTTATTGGAGTTCTTTTAGCACTTGGTGTAGAAAAATTGCGGATTTATGAACGTCTTTTTTGCATTTTAGGGAGATTAGATTCTCTCGACAAGGATTTTTGGTGTAGAGACAATTTGAAGGCGTTTTTCTCCATGGTACATGCTGTGTGGGCGTGGAATTCCCCTGAGGTAATAGATCAAGTGTTGATTTTAGTAAATAAATTTCTCCCATCATTGACGGAGATTTGTACTGATGAAAAGTATGAATTGTATTTTTTGCAACTTGCAACTACTTTAGGGACTGTGATATGTGTTAGTAACGGACGCCCAAACATCACCGGATCACATTCTGCTTCACAGTTAATCGAGAAGTTTACTTTCCTCGTGATACGTTTATTTTCTGAAGATGGTATTTCACTTTCTTTGGTACGTGCGGAGATGATTCTAAACACTAATGAACAAAGATATACTCTTGTACCTGAGTGTAGCAGTATTGTAAGCCTTCTTATAATAGCACATACAATGCAATTTCTCACTCAGATGGAAAACAGTGTAGTTAAGAGGTTAACTTCCCTTTCAGTAGGCTTGTGGCGCTTTTCCTTGAATTATGTGGAAAGAATGTGGTCTAACGCGTCTCAGAAAGCACGTGCAATATTGCATCCTTTAGCCTTTTCCATTCGATTTGGGGCAAGCAGTCAGGTCTTTGATCGTTTGATGACATCTCTGATGGGTAACGGAGAGAATGTTAGCATGAGTATTGCTTGCCGCGTGGCTGATGGTCTTGTTCGGACGGGAAAACGGCGTCCAACAGCTACTCAATTTGTTGCTCACTATATACAAAATAATCCACTTGATGGTGTTCCCGCAGCTGGTCTGCTTTCACTTATTCTCTTCATCACTCGTGATGCAGAACGCGTTGCACTGGGGCTTACACGGACTGACATGTTGATCACACTTATTTGGTCATCTTTGAGTTTAAAGATTGAAATGTTACCACGTACGAAAGAAACGCTGAAGCTTTTTGAAACCGTTCCAGAAGAAGTAAGGCCTGAATTCTTATCTTTTGTTTGTGATATCGGGCTTTTGGATAGCATTTCTTTAATGGAACTGTATCAACCTATCTCTCTGGTCCTCGCGTGGCATGGGAAGTCAAGAAGCAATTCTATTATTACAGAGTTTTTACAAAGGGTTAAGTTATCTCTCGAGAATCGAAGTAAGGAGTTAGCGGTGGACAGAAATACTGAGGAACTTATTAAAATGATTTCAGCCCATGTCTAGTTGTTGTTGTTTTTGTTGATGTTATTGTTAAAAGGAACTTATATGATTATTGTTGTTAGTGGTATTGTTGCTATTATTGTGCTGTTTATTGTCTACGTTGGATAGTCTGATATCAATGCATCTACCGTTTCCATTAATTCATTTGGATTTTTTCTAATGAGTATGAAGTCGGGCACACCACCTGAAATCCCTTTTACTCCTGGGTCGCGTGAAGGAGACGTCCCATCGCTGCTGAAGGATTTGCAATCCTGTGAAGGCGGGATAGAAAAACTAACTCAAATTCTAAGGGAGCGTACTGAGGGGGTCACGTCAGTTGAAAGGGTTCTCGAGGGGCTATTTAGTGAAAATAAGATTGGAATACCAACTAGTTCTGAAGTAACTGAAGACACCCTAAGTTGTCGAGGCTTCGAGAAACTGTATGAGGACGTGAATGCTGCTCGACATCCTTTGGAATCTGGTGAAAGAGATACAACGCTGACTAGAACTGCTTTGAGCCGTATCATGGAATTCATTGGGCACCACGAGAACCAACGTGAATTGTCTCTCACCTTCTTAAGAGAGGCTGCTCTGAAATTCGAATCTATCAGAAAAGAAAGTGAGCAAGAGAATGATTTCATAAAAGAAAAACTTTCTGTCAAGTTTCTTGATATCCCGCCTGAGAGTGCTGGGGAGGAGATACCAACGTTTTCTTCCACTGAGGAAAGAATAGCACCACGTCATGTAGAGTCTATTCGATTAGCAATCTCTATTCTGAAGAGCATTACCGCGATAACAGTTTCGCTTAGAAAAAAGCAGAAGATCCGAATATCGTATCGAAAGCAGCTAGAGAACGCGCATGTCATTGCGCAGGAGCAATTACTGAAACAACGGGATGTGCTCAGGAGTGCTCGCCATGCTATTGATGTAACGGAAGAAAAGATTCGTAATCTCCACACAAACCTTAGAGACCAAGAAAAACTCAAAGCACAACTTGTTGAAGAAGGTGAGGAACTTGATTCTGGTAAGAATTTCAAGGAAGAATCGGAACATCTGGATAAAGTAAATGAGGAAGTGAAAAAGAAAACCATAGAGCTTGTTGCCTTAGAGCGCGCGTTGGAGAAAGCTTCGTTAGAGACACAGAATGCTAAACTAGAGGATAGAGGGGCCCAACGAGAGGCAGATTCGCACGCTGTCACCCTTGAGCTTGCACTTGAAGCTCTTAATCACTCTAACAAAAGGCTTATTAGTGTAGAAAACGATAACTTCGCTCTTCAAGAGCTCTTGGGAAAGAGTAATTCAGCAAGGGAGAAATACCTACGGGATGTTGAGAGCCAAAATAATGAGATCAAAGTATTGCAAGAGGAAACGATCCATTATGGTGAGTCAAAAGAAACATCGAATCAAGATGTTGAGGCGCTTTTTGTTGCTGTAGTGGAAGCTAAAAAAAAGAATGAGCTGCTCCAGGCGCAGGTTGATGCTATCGAAATTCATAGAGGTAATCTTCAGGGTGCGCAAAAACTGCTGGACGAGACCTCTATTTCTTTAAGAACAGAGTCTGTACGTTGTCGTAATGAGCTTCTTTGCGCCCAGGAAAATGTTCGAGTATCTCGGATGGAGGAGGGTGAGATCATGCGAAACATCGATTATATTACCTTTCTTCAACCGCCTGAGGAATTGACACATCTTTCTATGAGTCAAATGGACAGTGTTCAGGGTGAAACTCCCCGCGAATGTCTTGCACTTCGAACTGCACAACTTTTTCAAAAAGCTCGGAGGGAACACCGGCGTTATAACAAAGAGATGAACGTGTCGAATGTTAAGCCCGTTTTGCAACAACAGCAACAACACGAGCAAGGAATACAGGAACCGAGATGTATTGACATGGGTATAGATGAGAAGCAAAGTATCACGAGGCGCTCGCCAGCCCGTGATGTGACACTGCAGCAACAAGAAACCGAAAGTCGCTCGACGACAGCAGCACATAATTCAATATTGCAGCACTCGCAGGGCAATGGCTTAATGACAGAAGGTTTGTTTTTAACCGCAGAAAACATCCCAACCTGTACAACAAGTCGGATTGTGGCGAACTCCGTCGTAGGAAACTCTTCAGCAACACCCAAGCCGAACGCCGGAACAGCTAGCCCTTCGCCTGCACCAAGTGGATTTTTTTCGTCATTACACGGTATTGAAGATTTGACAGATACTTACGTTCACAATTCACAAAATGAAGCGCTTTCCGCGGAGTCCACGGCAACCATTGCTCGTGTTAATCTCCGCTTGCAGGAGATTCTGAACAGGAGGTATTGAAATGAATTGCCATTGAAGCACTTTGTATCATTATCCATGCAAAACTATCATACACCTGAAAGTGGTGTGTGTCAAAATTATTTGAGCCATGCATATAGCCGCATATACATTTATTTTGTTCATTGCATAGATTACTTTACTTCTTTCTTACTCTTTCTTTTTACACTATTGTTTGTCTTTTCTTTTTTGTCTTCTTATTGAGAAGAGGAGGTCATCCGTTCTTCTTGTTTACGCTTGGCGACTGTGTGTTTTGAGCCGGGTCCTTTTTTGTGGCATGTCGACCGATCCCGTGGAAGATGTTCGGCAGTATTTAGCTCGTGATGAACAAAAGGCGAAAGCGGAGTTCACAGCATCGATGGAGGGAAAAAGTGCGAATGAAGTGATGGCGATTCTTAGCTCTGGGAGAGAAGAAATTGGGAATGTAGAACCCGAATATGACGATGTGGAGTTGGAGGCTATATCCCTAGACCCGGAGGAAGCGATGCTTAGTAAGGTAAATGCTGATCTTCCTAAGATAAAGCAAAGCAGTAGCATAGAGGAAAATGATGACACAGAGACCGCGCCTCGCTTGTCACAGGAGCAACCCAGTGCCATATGGAATGCAGTACGCTCAGGTGAGGTGGTCAATAGTGAGGCCCTGGATGCCGTGCGACGCGAGATGTCCATACAGGAGTCTGTGGTGCGGGTGCTTGAAAAAGACAACGCAGACTTGCTAGAAGAGCGCCGTGCCCTTCGTTCCCGATTAAGTGAGCTGGAGAACAAGCTAGAGAACATTGTAGCCAAGCAAAGCCTCATTGCAAGTAGCCAGGCTCACTCCCCGCAGAATCCACCCCAACCTCCGATGGGACATTTGCCTATTTCTGCAGAGACACAGTTGGCGCTGGAGCGGGAGCGAACTGTAGCGCGGGAGCTTCAACTCGATGTGGAGGTCCTGCGCCGCGAGAAAAAAGAGCTTGAGACCCGCCTGTCACGCATAGACCCGCAGCGCATTGAGGAGCTCGAGGTCGAGCTGCGCAACTGCCGTGTGGACCTGCGCCGCCGCGAGACGGAGCACGACGCCGCCGTGAAGGACATGGCTCGTAAGGTTGCCTGGTACGTGGAGCACCAGGAGTTCAACCACGCACAGGAGGAAAGGCTGCGAGAGCAGCAGGAAACTATTTGCCGCCTGCGCGCGCGCCTTCACGAAGTTGGCGCAGTTGACAATGGCGCGAACTCCGGTAGTCCCGCGCGGGTGCGGCAGCTTAGCCGTCGCGTCGCGGAACTCGAGGAGGCACTGCAGAGCAAACAACCAAACAGCATCGCGCAGCTCATTTGCAGCTGTCAGCCCTCCGCACAGGATTCGAAGCTGTTCCGGCAGCTGAATCAACGCATCAAGGAACTCGAGGCTGCCATTGCTGAGAAAGATCGATGTGCGGAGGCGGCAGTGGGGCGCCTGCGTGTCGAGACAGATCGCATGCGCACACAGTACCAAGAGCGCATTGAACGCCTTGAGGCAGACCTTAAACAACGCCTTTTGCACACACAATCGCGCCGGGTGCGAGAGTTGGAAAAACAGCTTACAGAAGCACGACAGAAACTCCAAGAGCGGACGGAGGGAAAAGAAAAGGTATTGCCGCAGATACAGGAAGAGAGTGATGCAGCAGAGTTGGCAGCACTGCGTACGGAGAACACGGCGCTGCGTGGACAAGTTGCACAGCAACAAGAAGCTCTGCGTAATGATCAAAATTCTTTACCCAATGCTACGACCAATACCCATCCACACCCAAACGCGAACGCGAACATTGCTGCCGATTTAAATGTTGATGCTGCGGTGCGTATTACATCTGACCTCCAGGCGAAGCTCCAGTCCAACGCAACAGAACTTGCAATCTACAAGCGACTGCTTACTGAAAGCCAGGAGTCACTGCGCGACGCCCATGCGCGCTGGGAGGATCGCCTGCTTTCCGCACGACAGGAGTTTCAGGCCCAGGCACAGCAAATGCGCCAGACACATAACGCAGAACTTGCACAGCTCCAGGAAACGCATCAGCGCGAGATGCGTACTGTAGTGGGGCAGCAACGCGACGCGGAGGAAGCCATGCGTGCGTGTCACGCCTTAGTCCCAAACGTTTCAGCAGATGCACCAACGTTTTTGCACGGTGTATCAGAGCGGCTTGCGTACCTCGAACAGCGGCTCGCGCGGCAGGAAAGCGAAGCGCGGCACGAGCTATCTGAAGTGAAGCGTATCGCAGAGTTTGAGCTTACACTTGTGCGCCAGAAGGCGGAGATGATTATAGAACAAAAGAATCAGCAAATTGCCGAGTTTCGTCTGCAGCTTGATCACCTGCTCTCTAGCCTTGCATTCCTGCAGGCACAATCCGCAACATAAACCTCATGTTTCACTTTCTTTTTCAGATTGTGTGACTTGTGTACAGTTTTTAATCATTGCTATTGCATGTGTTCAAAGAGGGATAGATTGTATGATTCGTAGTTTTCCACTACTTCCCTGTATTGATGGACTCTGAATTGGTATACTTTGTGAAAGGTATCGCACTCATCTGTACAACTGTTTTTTTTTTTTTTGTTTGTTTGTTTGTTTGTTTTCTTTGCTTATTTTTTTTTTTCTTTTTTCTCTTCCTTTTTTTTTTTTTTCATTATTTTCAAAAAAAAAAAATTTTTCTTTGTCATTGCACTGTTTTCATGCGTTCAAGAATACGATAAGGACCTTATACCCTTAAAAACTACAGAAAGATCTGAGTGCTTGGAGATACCAATGCCTCGTCTCTTGCTGGTTCTCTCTTTTCTGCTACTCGTCACGCTGACAGCCCGTGCGGCGATTGTTGCCAGGTCCCCCCGCCCAAAGTTTCATGAGCTTGAGGGATACACATTCGCCCGTTACGTGAAGGACTTCCATAAGCAGTATACCGCACAGGAGTACGTTCGTCGCCAGTCTCTGTTTAACCGTGCCCTCGTGGATGCCATCACCCACAACCGTGCCGGGCGTTCCCTGTACACACGGGGCGTCAATCACATGTCTGATTGGACACGGGAAGAGCTGCAGCACCTCAACGGCGCGCGCCCAATACATCAACAGGCACACCACATGCAAAGCCCCATCCGGCGCGCGTATAAGAATTCAACTCAATTCGAGAAGATCAAACTGCCGACCGAGTTGGACTACCGCAAAACCGTCCCATCGATTTTAACCGCTGTTAAGAACCAGGGACACTGCGGCAGCTGCTGGGCTCACTCCGCGACAGAAGCGATTGAATCCCACAGCGCTATTAAAAATGGAGCGTTGTATGTGCTTAGCCAACAGCAGATAAGCGCGTGCACACCAAACCCGAGGCACTGCGGCGGGTCAGGTGGATGTAACGGCGGCGTGGAGGCGCTTGGGTTTGAACACATTCACAAGGTCGGTGGCATCACGGAGGAATGGATCTACCCGTATACACAGTTCTTTGGTGAAAACTCTACGTGCAAGGAAAACTTTCCTCCAGTCGTGAAACTTCAGGGATACGTGTCGTTGCCATCAAATGACCAGGATGCTCTTATTGAAGCGGTTGCGACGAAAGGGCCAATTGCCGTCAGCGTGGATGCATCGCTATGGTCGAGTTATGAATCCGGCATATTCGACGGCTGCACGTATGCCTATAACCGCACGTCTAACAATCACGCTGTTCAGCTTGTTGGGTACGGACACGATGAAGCACGTGGAGTGGATTACTGGATCATTCGCAATTCGTGGTCACCCTCATGGGGAGAGGACGGGTACATTCGGCTTTTGCGCACAAAGGTCCCGGAGTGCGGGTGGAATGTGAACACACGCGACGGCAGCGCGTGCGATGGCGACCCCCTTATTGTGTGGACCTGTGGTATGTGCGGGATTTTATACGACAGTACATATCCTTTGATAGATTGAGTCTTTTGTAAGGTAAAAATAGGGAGGTCATACCTAAGTAAATTAAAAGAGAAAATCTTTAAACCAATCCAGCGAGTGAGTGAATAAATAGCATTTTTTTTTTTTTCATTTTTTCTGTGAGTGTGTGTGGTGGAAGCACAATTAGCAAAAAAAAAAACTTTTCATGTATGAGCACAAGCTATAAAGGCAAATCAAGAATGGGATTTTTTTTTTTTCTTAGGAGTTTATGAAAAGAATGTCAACTGAAATAAGGCGACTTACTTCTTTCTTGTGTGGGGGGGGGGTCTTATTATTGCATTTACCTTCTTCACTCTCCCTTACCTATTTTGAATCCATAAGAAAGAGAGAGGCAGTGTTTTTTTTTTTAAGGAGTTATTCAGGGAAGGAATACCCCTTTAACCTGCTGCTCCTTTATTTGCTATCGATAGATTCCTCACTTTGTCTTTAAAGAGATATTTTGTATTTAGCGCTTTTCGTAGACATGGTTTTTGATGCGGGGTGTACCATGAGCTAATTCAGAGAGTTATTTGATTTCTCTTTTTATCTCTTTATTCACATTCTGAGCTATAGGTAAGGGTGGACCAGGCCTAGTCGCTAAGTGGATATTCTGTTTATATATATATATTTTTTTAATTGAGAGACCTAGCCACTAAAGTTTCACTCTTGTACTGTTTTTGCTGTTTCATTTGGTGTGACTAAAATTGTTTTGATGACTGTTTTTTTTTTTTTTTTTCTCTTTCTCTTTGTTTACTGCGTTAACGCACATTTTTTTTTGTTGTTGTTGTTAGCTTAGCCGGGTTCATTAGCACAAATTTATAGTTTTTGATATGAGTCGGGTAGATGTGAATACAGCTTCTCGCGAGGAGCTTATTAAAATAATAAAGCAGCTGCGCGCGCAGTTCTCTTCAACGCAGGCAGCCGCGAAGCGCACTGGTGAACTTGAGGAGCAAGTGGCTGTACAGCAGCGCGAGCTCACAGAACGCAACGAGACCATTAGCGCCCTGACAAAACAAAACGCAAAGCTTTCTGAAAAGTCAGCCAGCGACGAGGAGACCATCAGTGCGCTCATCCAACAACTCGAGGGGCGGTGGGATCAACTTTCACCACCGAGTGGAAAAGAAGCTGTAGAAGGCAACGTGCTGGTGGCTCGCACTGTGAAGTCGCCCGCTGTTGTCGCAAAGGGAATGAAAGTAGCGGCGGGCTCAGTCCCCGACATTGTAGAGGGCTCGGCTGCGAGTGTCCACAGAAACGATGAGGTGGCGCGGCTAGAGGCAAAGCTCCGCGAGCTGACGGAGATCAATGCCTTCTATGCCAATATTCTCTCGCAGCGTGGAGAGGAGGAGCGCAAAGGAGACAAGGTTCAATCTCCTGTGCCAGGGGCAGAGGCGTCGCAGCGGCGAAGCGACGCGGAGGAGGAACATGAGGCACTGCAGCACACAGCGCGGCAACTCACGCAAGCGAATGCCGCACTTGAGGCAGAGCAGCAAAGTCTGCGCGAGGAGCTCACTCGCATGGAGCTTGAACTTGTCGCCGCGGAGCAGTGGCGAGCGGCGCAGTGCAACGGGGACGGGGACAGAGCGGAGGCGCCGGCGGAGTTGCCCCCACTCTTCCACGCAGAGCCGGAGCTCCCTCAGGCACTTTCTTCTTCTCCGTCCCCAGTGCGAACCCTCGCGCAGACGGTCGCGCCGATACAGTACCGGAGTAGTAGCAGCCACAACAGAAAACCTGCAGTAAACGGGCGGCCGCGCAACTGGAGTGTGACGGGTTCAGTTGCAGACACCGCCTCGCCGACTTTATCGCTTACACTTCCTCAGGCGGAAAACCCCTCCCGCGCATCCTTGTGGCGGAGTATTTTGGACATCGGGTCGCTACAGGAGGTACTCCTGGGGAATCCCTCGCGCCAGGAAAAACTCTTGTCCGAGCGGCTCGATCTGTTCCAGCGGTACGTGGAGGATATGCAGGCCCAGGAGCTTGACAGGCAGCGCAGCTTCGATGAGATTGAGCGAACGCGTGCGGAGCTTTTTACTAGCATGAACGAGAGGCTTGAGGCACAGCGGCGGGAGATACAACAGCTTAAGCGTTGTGTTTCCGAGAGAAATGCACAGGAACCACTGCCAACAAAATCAACAGCAACAATGTCTATGGTAGCTGAAGTGACAGACGTTGCCTGTTCGCCAATTGCGTCTTTGGCTCCTTTAGCGTTCGAAACGAATGCGAGCCCGGCGGAAATTTCTGAAGAGATGTGCGGAGTAAGAGAAACCGCAGGAGACGTACCGAGCGCCACATGTGTGGAAGAAAGATCCGAGACGGGAGACGACGACAGAGAAGAACAAGCAGGAACCGCAGCGGAGGAGCCTCAGCATGACAATGAGGCAGAGCTTTTGCTTCATCTCGAATTGCCGCCCGGCGGCCCACATCCCGCGCACGACTGTGTGTCTGAGCGCCTTGAGCGCGAAGAGGAGTGCGCGCGGCTCCGTGTGATGAGTGAGGCGGCAGATACCTTTGCGTGTGTTGTCGGGCGTAGCGCGTTGGTCATGTCACGCGCCGCCGCCGCCGCCGCCACCACCACCGTTATCGCTGACGCAGCGAACCGGGCAAAGGAAGAGGCGGCAGAGCGAGCGGAGCGGGAGGCAAAAGCAACGCGTAGTATTACAGCGGCCCTCGTGCGACATGAGCGTTGGGAGCCGTTGCGGTGTCTTTCTGAGGCGTACGGCGATATAGTGAATGCGCAGCGCGCTCTTTTGCACTCCGCCATAAAATCAATTCCCACCGCCGATTCAAATTCCGACACTGCCGCGGAAGAGAAACGGCGGGTACTTGCAGCGCTGGACACAGCTCTCTCACGGAGTGGGAATGAACATGAAAAGAGTAACAGTAGGCCATCCTCGTGTGCGGGATCAAAAGCGAGCAGTGAGGCCATACGAACTAAAGGAGAAATAGTGACGGAGGCGGAATGGGTAGAGGAAAAGGGAACAAAAGGACAGGAAACGACCAATGGACAGGAACAGGTGGAAATCCCGTCCTGGTGGAACACTTCGAGCGCCCCGTTGCTTGTGGACGCTATGGCAACTGGAGCAAACAGTGTTTACCTAAACACGAGTCGTAGCATCGACGGTAGCGCGAACAAAGGGAAGACCACTATAATGTTGAGTGATGCGATTGCTAGGGAGCCACTAAAAGAGGTAAAGGAAGCTTCGTCTTTCTTTGGAGGAGTCGAGCCGCCAAGCGGGGAGGCGTCTGTAGTCACGGCAGACTTGGGAATGCTGGATTTCTTCTCGACCACAGCGTTTTCGACAGCGAATGGAAAGCCAAACGAAGAGGCTCAATCATTCGTTGCTGAGTTTGACCCCTTTGCGTAAGAGAAAGGAAGTCAAGATGAAATAACATCCGGCGCATACTTACTGTTTTAATTGACGCTCTGCCGATTTTAGTGCGTTTTATGGCTTTCTTGTTGTTTGGTCTTATTCATCCATTTATATATATATATATATATATATAGTGCTGCTGTTAAATAGTTTAAAAGAGGGGATGGTATGTTTTTTTTTAATGTACGTTAGTGCAACTATCGAAGTTAGTCTTTCATGACAAAAGAGGAGAGTGGGTGTTCACCAGTGTCAAATTTCGTTCATGTGGTTACTTTTCGTTTCTGTTTATCTTTCGTTTACAATTTTTTTTATTTAAGCAATAGTCGAAATGTTCTGACTTTTTTTTGTGAAAGCTTGCGATGAGAATGGTATCACCTGAATATTGATCTTACTTTGTTTTTACTTTTCTGTTTATAGTCTCTATAGACTTTATTAACGGTAAGTTCACTGAAAAACCCGCCCTACCCACCCCCGACCGCCTCGCGCGGGAGGCGGCCTAAAGGCGCTTTCAGCACTTCCTTTTCGTCAGTAATGACTAATCTATGATGACTATCTATCAAAATGACTTGAAATTGTGAATAGAATAACTTAATTGTTTAGCAGGAAAAATTTGATGATATATTTCCCCCCATTTATTTTCTTCTTTTGTGTAGGATAGGAAGGTAGATACTATTCTCAGCTAAAGAATAACAACAGTCCTTTACCCGTTAACTACATTAACCAAAATAGAAGTTGTCTAACTAGTTGTTCCCTCTATCTAACTAATATTACAACAAATAATAAGAATAAGAATAAGAAGAATAAGAATAAGAATAAGAATATTTATGTATCTATTTGGTCTAACCTACCCTAGCCTATATCTTATAAGATAAAAACCGAGAGACCATAAAAGAGGAAAAATAAGTATGCCCCTGGTTTAGTCTAGAAACGCACCCGCATCAAAAACCATACCTATGATCAGTGTAACCTACAAAATTCACAAAAGGGCTACATGACGAACCTATCAATCACAACTTACGAAGTGTGCGCTTTAAAAGATCTTCCTAACATGAAGCACCCCAGCCCCCGTTCGCCTGTTTTCTTCCCTTCACCCAGTCATCGCTATCAAACGTCATTCCCCATGAAACGACGCGCGGCACATTTTTCGCTGACTTGACGTACCTGAAAATTGCATGCACCTTTGCGTTATCCAGTATACGGAATATATCCTGTATCTCCATAGAACAGGAATAGGATTTTGTAGAACATTTCCTCGCCGCTCCTTGCAGGGATGTATTATCCAC
Organism: Trypanosoma boissoni; assembly: GCA_030849725.1. Classification (NCBI taxonomy): domain Eukaryota; phylum Euglenozoa; class Kinetoplastea; order Trypanosomatida; family Trypanosomatidae; genus Trypanosoma; species Trypanosoma boissoni. The sequence goes on from JASANW010001252.1 coordinate 30,294, forward strand.
CCAAATATTCACAGAGGCCGGTAGTCTTTATCTGGAGGAAAGGAGTACTAAGCGGACCGCCCGTGCCCCAGCCTGCATGATAAGCATAGGGGACCTATCCCATCTACCCCTTGCGATTTGGAGTCCTCCTCTATTGGGAATGAAGACAGCACCCCATCCTTTTAAAGACGCATCCGTCACGATGTCAGCAGCTGCAGGCTCGTGCTTCTCTACTATGCCCCGCGGGTCTTGCAAAATACATGTCAGAAACGCCTTTCCGGCTGTCAAAGTTGAAGGAAAGAAATTTGTCAACTCGTTCAAGGATAGCAAAGCTCTGTTTAAGGCTGACACCCTTATTTTTACCATATTAATTTTTTTTTTTGTGTCCCCAAAGGGACGGCTCAATACCTTTCGCCTAGTTGTATTCGTCCTAGGTAGCCTGACTCTGTTTCAAGTAGTATTGTAGAGGCTGTTTTTACTATTACTAGCAGTACGACATAGGATCGGAGCCCATGTATCGGTCAAGATACAAGCGAGTCACTAACTGACCATTAGTCGAGGACACGATAGACCAGGAGTGCTCCCTCCAATCCATAACTGGGCGTTAGAATACAAATACATAGTAGGTAGTAATAGGTACTAGTCTTAGATTCAGTTTTTGGAAGCCTGCACACCACGACAAGGTGCTAGTACAACGTGCAGGCCATCTTAAAATAGAATAGTATTCCATCAACTGTATATTCAAAACTGCAGCTGCGTATAGCATTCGTTATGTAATACGCTTTATTTTTCTGATTCTTATTGTGTGTCAGTTTGGGATTTGTTAAAGGGTTCCTTTTATTTTTGTTCTTAGAGGAACCGTTTGAGCTCAATGATCAAAGTCCACACCTAAGAACGTGTATCAAGTGGTACAAGTTACGGCTTCTCCGAAAGTACCCTCACAAGCTTTTGCGTGTTTTATTATAGTAGCTTGTGAAAATGTCAACTGAGATAAGGCTATCTATTCCTTCCGGAAGGTGATCCCATCTTTTTCCCATATCTTTTTACCTAACCTAATACAGACCTTGGAAGGCACAACTAGGAAAAGAACACGGTACCACTTTAAAGGGGGTACTACGAATAGAGATTTTTTCTTTATTTTTTATTTTTTAAGTCTATAGGATGACCTTGGTTCCATATACAAATGGACAATGGGAGGCCATCGGGCCTCTCCTGGCGGATCAAATCCGTGCGCAAGGCCCTGTGCCTGTACAGTTTACATACTTGGGAAACAATGAATCACTGGAGGAACAGGCGACCGCCATTCTGAGTGAAAGTGGTTTGGTAATTACCCAAGGAAATGTGACAAAGGGTTGGTTTGATTCCTCACTAAAAGGGTATGTGGCGAATTTGCGAGTCCCTAACATACCCAATTTTGAAACACGCGTGCTGCAGCCCATATTGAATGCTGCACTGGAATTAGGACTCGTGGAGGCCTAAACGGCTAATGATCGACTAAGTCTTCAAAACGAATACGCGACAGCTTCCGCGGATATCAACGCGCGGGAGACCTATGTGTCTAACAGACGGGCAGAAGCAAATTACAGAGAAGCGTCATTGGCTGCGCAACACGAGCATGTGAAGGCGACGCGATCACAATTACAAGATGATTACAATACCAGTAAAGCGGAATTGGAGGAGACACGACGAGTGTTAGCTCAGCGCGAAGCAATTGTGGCAGAGGCAGAAAGAAATGTGGACTCTGCACAAAACACACAATCTAATCTAGAAGCACAGAATCAACAAATAGAACGTGACGTTAAAATGAACTATGGCCGTAACGCGGCCACCATACCGGCACCGCGATCGGTTTTTTCACGTGGTGTTTTCGCCAATCAACCGGGGAACATGCAAGTCAACTAGGCGGCTAATCATATTTCTAATGAGCAAAACGGGAGACAGGAGCAGATGAATCCTATGTATGAGATTAATGGGGATGCTATCCCTTATGAATTTCGCGTCTTTGACGTCACCACGTGGATGCACCGCATCGTGAACGGAGATATGGCAAGGTTGATGTTAGACATCCGACAAGGTCTCCATTATTGGGGTAACAGTAATCCCACTATCGAGGAATTATTTGACCAATTAAATGGCTGGATGAAAATAGTTGAAGAAGTTGAGAATCCGACGGTCACTATGGTGAATTTGGGACAGAGGTTGTTAGACAATTTTCGGTTAACTCTTCGGACGACCAATAACCCACGCATACCTGTTTCGGCGGTCCGTTCACGATTACATACAATTGTACACGACACGGACAAGTTGGCCAAGGCTTTATTATCTTATGGGAACAAGGACAGGGTTCCGCAACGGACACGGTGTCAGTTCTGTGGTACATTTGGTCATTGGGCTAACACATGTAACGTTCGCCCACGGGCCACAAAATCATGGGCAGGATACAAATTACGGGCCTTCGTATAATTCAAAGAACGGGCAAGGGGTCGCCCGCCGACAGTGACTGCGTCCGCTGGAGGCCCCTCCCATATTAACAACACACCCTGCGCGGGT
>JASANW010001253.1:0-32917 GCA_030849725.1 Trypanosoma boissoni
GAAGAAGAAGGTTATGGTCCGCCGCCGTCGCCGTTAAGACAGAAGATGAGAGAAGAGAGAGAGAGAAGAGGAGATAAAGGGAGTTGGAACCTTTGCTCTCGCCCCGATCTCGTCGGAATGGCACAACACGTGGATGGGGAAGTAGCCACAACAACACAGTAAAAAATTTTTTTTTGTTACTTGTGATTTTGTTTTTTTATTATTTTAAAAAAAAAAATTATATTTTTATACTATATATATATATATTTTTTTTGTTTGTTTTCCACTGTGCTAATCGTGTGCGTCTGTATATCTTTTTACTGCATGTGTGGTGCTTGTTATTTTTTTTTTATTTCTTTTGCTTTTTTTTGTTGTTCTTGCAGTATAAAGAAAGAAAAAGAATTTATTGGAGTATTGCCCTCCCCCCCTCCCCTTTAAAAAAAAAAAAAAGATAATTTAAGATATAAGGTGCTGCTGGTGTACACAAAGGTTATATATGCATATACATATATATATATATATATATATATATACTTAAATTTGTATATTGCTGTTAGAGAAAACATAATCAGGTATTATTTATAGACATATTATTTCATTAGCTATTGAATGTCTGGTTTCTGTAATGTCCCGGCAGAGGACGTGGCTCTTATGGAACGGGCTTTTTGCAAAGAAGAGACCTCGACCACGTCTATCCTCGACGCCTCAATGATCATTGCGGAGAATGCCATGCGGCGGTATGTTTCTCAGCGAGAGGCGATGGTCTCGTCACAGAACAGTGAAGGCGCAAAAAGAAACGCAAAGAAAAGTGCGGAAACGAAAGGAACATGGTACGGCGCGCTCAAAGCCGAGGCGGCGACGACCGTGCGGCCTTTTCCATACGCGTCACTTTTTCTCTATCCGCTTCCGGAAGAACTCAGTGAGTTTCCACATGCGCCTCCAGCGTTTCTCCTTGCCAAGAGCGCTGCAAAACCAGTTCCCGTTAGTTTTCCAGAAGAGGAAGGGTTCAGAGCAATGTCCATGTTAGACGGCGGGTCTCCCTCTATGGTGACCGTACTGCAAGGTGAGTGTGGATTAGCTTTGACCGACGGCCCGCCTGTGTTCATTATGTCCCCAGACGCCACATCGTGCACTATCGTGGCATGCCGTGTCGGCCTCCATCCTGCGCTACGCAAAAAGATTGCGTCACGCGTCAGCCAAGACAGTGTGGACGATGATCATGCGCGTATGCTCCCATCGCTTCTGCGCTGTGCCGCGGTATTTACGGCGGCGATGTCACACGTGGATTCTGTGGATGATGTGGAGATTGGACTGCATGATGCCTTGTGGGAAGGCGCACTGCCTGCGTGGCTTCATGCGGTCCACGGCACAACCGAATGCCCATTGCATGAACTCCTCGCACGTCTGCAAAAGTTACACGAAGAGCCGGAGTGTATGGATGCTACGGGTGAGACACTGCTGATGGTGGAGTGGTTTGTGATGGGCAGCATTCGTATGCGAGATGGCTCGCCACTGCATATGAGCGCCATCATTCGCGCCTTTTTTGCGCCGAATGTCTCCGATACCCCGCGACCCGTTCTTTCGCCATCCATTCCACTCTCCGCCGCACTCTCCGCCTCTCCGAGTGCACCAGACATGTGTCTGACTCTCTCGCACCACCTGCGCGAGGACGGGTTGTGCTTCTGGTCGCTTAACACTATGTTGCGGCCATGGGCTCTTGGCAAGCGTGGCGAGCGGTACGCCTGCGCGGCGTCGTGGGGAATGCTTCTGAATGTCGCAAGCGGGGCGTGTTGGCCAGCCGCACTGCAGCCGGGAACACGTACGTATCCTCTCGAGCCTTTGCGCAATGTGCCGAACAAGCATTGGGCCTGGCTCTTCCCGCTGCGGCGCGAGGCGTCTCTGCGTGTGAGTCGCGCGTCGGTTGTGGCGGAGCGGGCGGCGGTGCGGTTCGGAATGCGTCTGTGGAGCGAGGAGTCGGGAATGGGGCTCACACTCGCCGAGTTCGTCACGGAGTTCCTCCAGCGATTGCATCACATGCGTGAAGAACCGAAAAGAGAAGAAGAAGAAGAAGAAGAAATGGAACGGGGGAAAGAGGTTCGGCCATTGCCTCTACTGCTTCGGATCACGGCGTGGGATAAGGCGCCGCTTGAGGGAGTGGATGACTTGCCGGACTTTTGTTTGCTGACCGCCTCCACAACGCCTCACTGTGAACCCCCGGATTTTGCGGAATTAGTGAGGAAGCAATTAAAGCTCATGTCGGAGTTCGCGTCGGATGAAATTTTTCCTCCTCGCGTTGCTGGGATTTTCATCTAGGGCGGGTACTAAAGATGCGGACAGGTGGCACACTTGGAGACACCGGGGAGGTTGCTGAGAAAAAAAAAAAAAGCTGGACTCAGGGTTGTTGAATAGCTCATTTTTTTTTTTTTTTTGGTTTTTTTTTTTTTTGCTTACGCAGGATGTGTACAAGTTTTTATTTTTTATTCTTTTGAAATATATGTTAATGATTTCGTTCGGTTTGTCTCAGTCTGCGGTAAAAGTCAAAAGCGTAGTCATTGCTATTTGAAATAACTAAAGGAAATAAAACTACCAGAGTTCTCTTGACGATCTTTGCTTGTTTGTTTGTTGTTTTTGCTTCAAAGCACACTCTTACACTTTTCTTGCGACTTTGTAGCGCCCTCTGCATTCAAACCCAAATACAAAACAACAATAATATATATATATATATATATATTTATAGTTATATATATATATATATTTATATTTATTTATTTATAGTTATATACGTGGAAACAATTGTAAGGGTAATAGGAGTCGAGTTACAATGCATTCAACGAGTTCGGTTCCCGTTGACTCGATGCAAGGGGACCCACTTCTTGCGCTTTCTCCAATAGACGGCCGATACAAGGAAGTAACGGGTGTTCTTCGCGCGTATTTTTCTGAATTTGCATTTTTCCGTTACCGCGTGCGAGTTGAAGTGGAGTACTTCACAGCACTCTGTCGGGAAGTCTCGGAAATTGCCCCACTGCGACATGTCACCGAAGCGCAACTCCAAAAGTTGCGAGAGTCCACAGTTGACAAGTTCAGTGTTGCCGACGCAGCGGAAATCAAAGGCATCGAGCGAGTGACAAATCATGACATCAAAGCTGTGGAGTATTTTATTAAAAAGCGAATGGAACAGTGTGGACTTGGGGACGTGACGGAGTTTGTTCACTTTGGTCTCACCTCGCAGGACATCAACAACACTGCCATTCCAATGATGCTGCGCGACGCCATGGAAAAGGTCTATCTCCCGGCCCTTGACAAACTGATCGCCGCGCTGGAGTCCAGGCTCCCGGAGTGGAATGTCGCTGTGCTCGCCCGCACACACGGACAGCCGGCGTCGCCCACAAATCTCGCGAAGGAATTCATGGTGTGGATCGAGCGTCTCAAGAACCAACGGGCGCATATCGTCGCAGTACCGCATAGCGGAAAGTTTGGTGGGGCTACGGGGAATTTTAATGCGCATCTTGTCGCGTATCCTTCTGTGGACTGGCGTGGGTTTGGGGATATGTTTCTCTCGCGATACCTACGCATCAACCGGCAGCAGTACACTACACAAATTGAGCACTACGATCAAATCGCCGCGCTCTGTGATGCGTGTGCGCGGGTACATGTTATTCTTATGGATCTTTGTCGAGATGTGTGGCAATACATCTCGCTCGGGTATTTCCATCAAAAAGTGAAGGAGGGCGAAGTAGGCAGTAGTGCCATGCCACATAAGGTAAACCCCATCGACTTCGAAAACGCTGAAGGAAATCTAGGCATGAGCAATGCGATGCTTAATTTCTTTTCAGCCAAGCTTCCCATCTCGCGGCTGCAACGGGACTTGACGGATAGCACAGTGCTGCGCAACCTCGGTGTGCCATTTGGTCACGCATGCATTGCCTTTGCATCCATCATGCGCGGCATCGGTAAAATGGTTGTGCACAATTTGACCATTGAAAAGGATCTCACAGCAAATTGGGCCGTCGTGGCAGAAGGTATTCAGACCGTACTGCGGCGTGAGGGATACCTAAAGCCGTACGAGGCGCTGAGTAAACTCACACGCGGAAAAAGCGCCGTGAGCGAGGAGACTGTTAAAGAGTTCATTGAAAACCTCTCAGGGATTACTGAAGAAGTGCGAAAGGAGCTACTTGCAATTACGCCATTTACGTATGTCGGTTATGTATCTTTTCCACATATTTAAAGAACTTTAAGAAAATCGAAAAGGAAAACACAGATTGGGGGGGGGGGGAGGGGTGCAGGGAGAGAAATAAGAAAAACAGAGAAAGCAACAAAAGGAGAAAAGGGGGCGTGTCTCCCACATTTCTATTCCTGGCACACATATATCATATCTTTCTCTTTCCTTGTGTTACTTTCTGTTTACTGAGTGCTCGTGTGTGTGATGAGGTGCTCAGTGGTTCCTACGCTTGCCTTGGTTGCATAACTCCGAAGCCTTATTGGGTTGTTTCCTTATTGAGTGGGTGAAAAAGTATTCAAGCAAGGACTTTTGTATAAATGGAAAAAAAGGCTGTTTTAAAATTAGCAAGTATAGGGTGTATGAGCAGGGTGGAAATTTGATTGTTTATGTATATTTATATATATATTTATATTTATATATTGTTAAACGTACGAGATCTTTTCACTCTTTTAAATTTATAATATTCGTAATGACCTTCTCAGTCTCATGAACTTGTTAGTAGCTCAATGTCATTTTCAATACAGCATTATTTCTACATCTTTGCTTTTCTTTTCTTTTTTTTTCTTTGGTTCTTTTTGTTTTCTTGTTATACTACTTTTTTTTTTTTTTAGGAGTCTGCGAATGTTTTAGTTTATGCGCTTTTTGACAAGAACAAACAAAAAAAAGTTGGCATATGCAAGTGCACAATTTGGGCGTTTCAGAGATAGGCAGTTTATCTAGATATACATCTCTCTCTCTCTCGGTGTATGTACAGTGAATTTATTTTTAATAAAAAGTTGTGTAATTGTAATTATAAGAGACTGTGATATGTGCGAATAGATCCTACCATTGTTTTGTTTCATTTTGCGTTTTCTGGATTGTTTTTTTTTTTTTTAGATATATATATATATATATATAGAGAGAGAGATAAAGATATATACATCTATAGAACAAATCGTCGTGTTTTTGTTATTCAAAATAAGTTGAGTAACAATTTCGTGAAATATTTGAATAAATTCAAAAAAAAAAAAAAAAAGAACTTTGTATAAAAACAAAAATCAAAGCGCAACCCAGGAAAAGTGCCAAGTCGAAATAAAAAAAAAAACTAGTTCTACAAAGTCTAACTCTGTAAATATAAGTTTATTGTTTATCAACGATACCCAACAGCGAAGGAATGGAGACTTTACTGTCCACAAGGTACACGGCCACTCCACGTGAGATTCCGGAGGATCCCTCGTACCCCGCCACCGAGGCTGGGCAACTTGGCAATAGTAGCATTTTTTCCAGATCAGTAAGCTACAGCTCAGTTGTAAAGGTTGTCAATGCGCCACATGGCCGTTCTTCGTCGCACGGGTCCCTAGTGGATGTTGATATGTCGCATGATTCCGACGACGACGACGACGACGATTTTGTGGTTGTCGCAAGTGGTCCAGAGAAGTCGAGGGGTGGGCAGCTTGCAAGTCCAGCCGTGAAACCACGACGTTTGCCTCTGCCAAAGCCAAAACGGTGGGAGCCGATTGCTCTTCAAGCTCCCGTAGATGATCCCGATGATGAATTTGATATCTGTGGGGCAAAGTGCCCTGTGTATTTTGATGAAAAGGAAGCGAAGCCTAAGTACAAGTTTGAAAATGGTGAGCCAGACTTGAAGGGAGAAATTACCTCGTGTTTTGAAGAGTCTGGAATGTTATACCGTGTGATCGATAAAGAGAACAAGACGTGGGCTTTCTACAACGACAGTATTGCTTTTGAGGTACACGTCTCCGTTACATTTGGAAAGCATAGTAAGATAGAGGCTCTTGATAACACCACCTTGAAACGTGACGCTGATGGATGCTATGTTGCCGAGGTCGTCGTTTACTCTGGTGAAACGGAAAGGTTCATAAGAGGATTTGTCAATGGATTTAAGAGTTGCCTACGCGCCGTGCCGCTCTCTGATGAGTACCTGGAAAAACGCACTGCTCTACAACGCCGCAGCATTGTCGATGGAGAAATCAACAAGGCCCTCTCAACAGCCGGAGGGAATGCTAAAAAACATGTTGATATTAACAAGGCACTAACCTCTTGCATTAAAGCGAGGGTTCTCTTCGTTGATCCAGATTTTCTACCAACGCAGTCATCCATTGATCACGGAGCGAAGAGGAAAATGCGCATGATGCCGTGGTTTCGCCCACGAATGTATCTCCGCCCTGAGGTTGTAAACCAGGTACGGCTCTTTCGCAATAAGATTGTGCCGGGCTGTGTGCAACATGGCGACCTCGGCGACTGCTGGCTGATGTGTGCCATCACATCGCTTGCAGAGAGTGCGGATGACATTATGCGTCTCTTCCGCCACCCGCGTGGCGCGGTAGAAGCCCGACGCGAGCGTGATGTTGGAGCCTATCGCGTGACACTAAACATAAGTGGCCTCTGGCATAGTATTGTGGTCGATGATTTCCTTCCTGTTGTGGCCGGGAAGCCAAGGTTTGCCCGCAGCGCCGATCAATGTGAGCTGTGGCCCTGTTTGCTTCAGAAGGCCTACGCAAAGATTTATGGCAGCTACGCAATGATTCGATCTGGTGATCCCATGCACGCACTCACCGACCTCACCGGGTGTCCTTCTGCGCGCTTTGAAGATGCCTTCGAAGAGGCAAAGCTTGATGGAGGTAAAACACTTTTAAAGGCAATGATGGAGTACCACCGGGAAGGATATCAGCTCATTCTCATTACGGGTGGTAGGGCCCCTGCGTTTATCCCTGGAACAACACAGTACACGAGGATGTTCAGCGACGATGCAGAGTTGGAGGCACTCCTTGGTGGGACGGGCCTCATTCCGGGCCATGCGTACTCCGTTCTGGATGTGAGGGAATTCTGTGGATCCGGGAAAGATATCCATTTGGTGAAGATCCGTAACCCATGGGGGCTCTGTGCGCAGTGGAGCGGCCCGTGGTCGCCGTCAAGTGCTGAATGGGATAATCATGCGGAGATTACGAAGGCATGCGCTCCCGAGCGTAAAGGTAAAAATATAACCGCTATTTGGATGTCTTGGAAACACGTCCTCAAGTACTTTATCGGTGGTGGTGTGCTCTTCCGAAAAAATGCGATAGATTACCGTATCCCGCTGACATTTATTGCTTGCAGGCCTTCCTTTGTCGTCGAGGTGCGTGTAGACAGCCCCACATGGGTTTGCTTTATTCTCGCTAATGTTAGTAATCGCGGCGCGTCTACCGGAAACAGCGAGGATGAAGAAGCCGATGATGATGGCGTCCCTATGGGGGATTACCCGCCTCTCATGATGTCCCTCTCGACTAGTAAAGGGGACAGAAGTGATGTACAAAAAGTGATAAGGAACACTTCCGTGGAAACCACAAATCCGTCCTTGGACCGGTGGGCCTTTGTGCAGTCACGGGAGGTCAGTATGGTGTGCAAGCTCACACCTGAGGAGTCGCCATACCTTCTCGTGCCGCGTATTATGGAGTCTGTCGAAACACTCTTTAAGTGCAATGAGTGGTTCACACAGCTACAAGGTAAGGTTCACCCAAATCACTTTGCCAATCGCGATAAATCTAAAGCACGTATGGTTGAGAACGGATCGGCCGAGATTCCTGTAGTACTTGGTATTCGCTACGTGAAGAACGCCGCGCAGGGGAAAAAAAATGGTTTGACCGCCTCCTTCAAGCGTCTGGATGACTCGAATGTTGTCTTTGAGAACTTTCCAATGTTCCCCGCAGAGATGAAGCCAGTGGATAATGTGTTTTTCCAAACGAGGGACCCAAAACGTGGATTCGCTGAAGACAAAGTTTGGAAGTCCATCAGTTGATTGGGTACTTTTGCGCGCGCAAGCGTAGATAGCTTCATTTTACACGTGGTAAAGTACTTTAATTATTGGCACGCATTTGTATGAGAAATATTTTGAAACGGAAAGAGAAAGATTGAATGTATATGTATGTATTTCTTTATCTGCGTGTTGGTTCACGTGCGTAATTTTCTTTCTTCAAATTTGAGCGTTGAATGGGGTGCTAGTGTAAATAGGAAAAAAAGGGAGTCGAAAGGGAAAAAAAAAAAAAACTTTGCACACCATGTAAAATTTTAAACCGGTCCTTCTTGCACTTAAAGAACGTGTGTTTATATGTCATTTTTTTTTTGTTGTTGTTCCTATTGATTGTTTGCCTACTTATTTCTTTCTGTTCGGAAATTTACTATGCTCTTCCTTTGTGCAAAGTAAAGTTCGCTGAAGGTTCGTGTTTACGCAGGAAAAAAAAAAAAAGGAAGGTGAGAGCTTTGTGATAGCTTGGGACGTCTTTTATTCTTGCAAAATAAAAAATAAGAACAGATGTGTTTGTGTTTTACTTTATTTTCGTACGAATACGAAATATATTAAAAGATAATTTTTTTATTTTATATTTTCGTATTTAGGGAAAGAACTCCGTGGTTTTCTCACGTGTACTTTATTTCATCCCCTGCCTTACCCTGCATAACAAAGAAAATCGTACGAAACCGTTTCGAACTCTTTTTCATTTGTCGTCTGCATAGGAAGGCATACCTAACCACTCTTTATCAAGATTAAAACCGTATATATATATATATATATATATATATATATATACCTATAAAAGAGTTGTGTGTGTGTGTGTAGCGTAGAAAAGGAAAAGGGAGCTTAGTTGATCTCATTTTCCGCAAAGAAAAAAAAGCACTGGCAAGGAACCCGGAGTGAGGATATATATATATATATATATTTATTTATTTATACACAAATACCCTGAAAGGAGGGACAGAAACAAAGAAGGAAAAAGAACAACGACATGGCGAAGGCGAAGCAGAGAATGGTACGGATGGGGTCCTTTAGTCCCAGTTCGCACCTATCAGTCCAACTATTGCTGTTCGTACTGCTGTTCTGTATGGCCTCGTCGTCTTTGTCCGCCGCGGAACCGCCTCCCTGTCCTCTCGGATGGGCTCCATGGGTCGCGGAGTCCACTCGGTGGTGTGTGAAACCGCAGAAAATACCTGTAGCTCCCATCGACGTTCCAAATGTGTGCGCACAGATTTTTAACTTGGACCCGCCAGTCTTCCCTGGGGGCATTGGGGGTCGTCATTACTCCGTGGGTTGCAACAGGGTGACCCCTCTGGCGGTCTCCGTGCACTCCGATGCGCAGAACTCCTGGCTACGTGATTTGCTTATGCCCTTCTTTGGAAGCGGACTGGAAACGGACGCATTCACACTTGGAGGATCCGCCGGGTTTGGTGAAATTGTATGGCATGATGGGAGCAATAGCACAGGCTACACACGATTTGCTCCACAGGCGGACTGGGAAACACATGGTGGCTGCATTGTGATGCAGAGCGACGGATTCTGGCGTCTGGTAGACTGCAGATTTCCACAGCGGCCATTTATCTGTGCTTTTGTGCCACGTGACATGGACGGTGGAGATGACACATGCACAGATACCGCATCATCGTCACTTCCTACATCGACTCCGTTGCCAGAGACTACTTTGCCCCCAACATCCACGCCAGTTCCTGCGCCGACGCGGCCGCCAGTGCCGCATCCACTTCCGGACTGTCTTTCCGGGTGGAATGCGTATGGCGACAAGTGCTATCGACTCTTTGCAGACCTGACGGAAGGCGGTGTGGTGGGTCTAAGCCAGCAAATCGCGCAAAGGCACTGCGCCGTGTATCATCCCCACGCGTCTCTCACAGCCGTTCTTGCCGCGGACGAAAATGCGTTTCTTAGTCGTCTCGTGAAGAACTGGTCCGCCAACCGCAGCACAGGCAGTGGCTTGCCCGCAGTTACGAGGGCCTTTGTTGGGGGCATTTTCGTTTCACATGGCTCCGTTGGTGTGTGGTACGAGGACTCGCTGTGGTGCACTGAGGCAGAGCTCGCAGCGAGTGCACCGTCGAGCCCCATGTGGCCGACGGCGAGCAACCGCTTTTTTGACGCCTGGGGTGTTGGTGAGCCGCGTCTGGATTTTGGATGCCTTAGTCTCGTTTCAAACGGCTCGTGGCGTGCGGAGGATTGTCGCGTGGCACTTCCTTTTCTATGCAGTTACCTCAACGATGGGTCGACGTTTCCAACGACGACAACGACTCCGCAGAGTGAGTCTGACGGTGTGGAGTCCAATGAGAGTGCCACGACCAGCACAACTACATTGGTTGATCCGCCGTGTGTGAATGGTTGGGCGCACTTTGCCGCAACACATAAATGCTATCGGGTGCTGACAGATCGCAGCATATCTGCCGCAGATCTTGAACAAGAATGTGGGCAGCTGTTGCGCGATGCGGCTCCTCCAGGTACGGTCCGCGCGGCAGCCATTGTCTCTGTTGAAGAGAGTGTCTTTGTTGGGCGTTTGGTCTCCAGCGTCGGGGAACGGCGTGCGCTTGTCGGTGTCTCATACATTAATCGCGGTACCAGTGGTCTTTATCTTGATGGCACGACAGAATGGGTATCATCGCTTGCGGGGAGTCTCTGGGCTACTGGGCAGCCCTTGCGGGAAAGTGGATGTGTTGCAGTGGATCAGGCCGGTCAGTGGTATTACATTCCATGCGGGAATCCAACGAACGTGTATGTCTGTGTGTACCCGGCTGGCAAAGCGCATAAAGGAAGTACAGAGGAGTTACAGCCCACAACATTAGAACCAGTGCCAACGACGCCCCCTTTAGTGCCGAAGAATAATACAGGGAAGACACTGACAGAGCGCATTGCGTCACTGTCTGGCGCGGTGCACTTGATCGTATCGGCAGGTACCATTGGAGTGTATAACGTGGTGAGTGCGGGGGGAAACTTAGAAGGTCTTCTTCTTATGTTTGCTCCACAGCGGAGAGGCGCTTTGGAGCAAACGATGTGGGGTCGACTGGACATTTCACCGTGTGGAGGATTTAAGAAGCAGGAGTATATATTTGGCATTATGAAGGGAGTAGTCACGGTGGTGCATAGCAGTGAAATTACAAAAGGTCGTGTGTGTGTTTCAGACGACGGGGTGCATTATGTTCCGACAGAGATTACATTTGAAATTGTGGAGGCAACTCTGGAAGGCCTTATTACTTTAGATGTCAATGCCACTAGTAGTGAGCCAGAAGAGCTGCAACGGGAACAAGAAGTGAAAGGTGATCGCCACGTTGGTATTCCTCTACGGTCCAGTGGTGCTTTGCAACTCGTTCTTGAGCGCAATATCAATCCCCAGAACGCTAAAGCTCTTCTTTATGGTGGTGCGGCGTCGATTCATCACATCCGTTTGGCTTCTAGTGATAACTGTATGGACAGCTCTTATGTCTTTATTGCACCAGATCTTCCCGTCTTGTCCATGCGAGCTCGACCAGGTCGTCACTTTGTTTCATACCAACTCGCCGATGTATTTCCCTTTGGCAGAATACCAGACCGACTACACGACCCCAACGAGGCTGCTGGTGAGGACACAAGTGCGTCAGAGTTCACTGTTTGTGTGGCGGTTTCAAAGAGGCGTAGCGGAAGCGTTGTGAGGATAAATCATGCCCAGACATCACGGTCAATGCATGGAGGTATTGAAAACAATGAGTGGAATGCTTCTACTTCCCATGCGGCAGACGGGCGACAGGTGCGAATCTATACGGCTGTTCCAGGTATGCGTGTGTATGTGCCTCCACCGCATGTATCTATTCATGGCATGTGGGCCCTCCCCCCATTTCCACAAAACCGTCAGGACGTTGTACTACCGCCTGGCATGGCAAGTACGCATCGCCTTGTTGTGCGACAGTACTCATCGCCGGTTATCGTTTTGGATGGAACGGGTCTTCGAGAGGGAATGGTACTCCTTCTTGAGCGCTGCAGCAGCGGTCGTAGTAGTCGGGATGGCGAAGATGAAAGGGAAGAGGTAGAGGCATCCGTTTGTCGCCGTCGTCAACAGACGCCTGGTCGTGATCCCACAAATCCGTCGATGCCAATGTTTTTGGATACGATGATGGCCATCAGCACAGCGCCGCTGGCGGAAAAGTATGGCCGCGGGAATGAAAGTCATGCCGACATGGCATTTGTGTCGTTAAATCTCAACCACACAGGCATGTGGGGAAGTGGCTTTGAAGAGACCGAGCAAACCTGGCGTGTGTGCTTTGCCTACACGCCACTCTCTGTCTTTCGCCCGCTCCGTAATCTCCGCATTGTCATTTCCCGGGCGAGCATCTCCGCCATCACGGCACAGGCAGGTGTGACAGCAAATCCCTCCAGCAGTGATTCGTCTCTTCTGCAGTTGAATGTGAACATTGGATTTAGTGGTCTGGTGCAGCTTTGGGGACTTGATGTGGAGATGTGGTCGCCAAGCACACTGAGTCGTACAGAAATAACTTTTGCGCGTGCCTTGCCAGGCAATGCCAGTATTGCAGATCCAACATTTCAGTGCACTAATTCAGCGCTCTTCTATCGCTCACAATCGCTGCGCATTGTGATACCACACAGGAGGGCCACATCGGGAGTAAATGCTTTTCCTGTTAAAAATCACACATCACTCCCAGCGATCGTTGTGGTTCCACCTGGATTTTTGAAAAAAGAGACCTCCCGTCGCATGCGGGTCTGTTTGTCAGTGCCATTGCCATTTCATAATGATCGACGATTGTTTTACCCCACTGCTGCTAGTGTCGATGTGCGACCGATAGAAGTACACTTCATCGGCCCTTACCCCGCGTCCTTCCCTGGACTTAACAATAATAATCGTTTTACCCTCTTAAAAGTTGCCGACAACTCACGGGATGTTATTTTTCCACTCTCTGGCTATGGGCTGCGCGAGGATATGATGCTTTTCCTCACAAAGCAGCAGTGTGCTCCGCGGCATGCCATGGATAGGTCCGGTGAGGGAACGGAGTCATATATGCGACGCGTGAGTCGCATGCAGATGCCGATCGTGCGTCCATACGATGTCCCGCTGAACTATCGCCGTGCACAGGAGGCATCAAACACAGGGACGGCGGAAAGTTTTGTATTTATGCTCAATGAGTCACACACATCGCCAACCGTGGCAGATAATGTGTTTGGAAACGCTAGGGAACCACTCTTTGTCTGCTTATATGCTCCTGGAACCCAGCGTGTGTTTTACCCTTTACCATTTAAGTTTGTCGTTCAGCGACCATATATATCATCTATTCGCGTTGCTGGAGTCTTCGACCCGGTATCCACAGAGACACGCAGTGCTAATCGCGATGGTGAAAACGATAAGAATGGGGCTGTGGTGGTATATGCCTCTTTTGTAGATCTTCTTGTGGAAGGTTTTGGAATGGACGAGCACGAGACGGTTTTTATTCCAGCCGTCGACTGCAGTGTAATGAAAAGTTTCCTCTGGCGTAGCCCGTTACGTGTGTCATCAGTACCGTCGATGGTTGAGGGATCAAACCACCACGTGACCTCCACGCGATACGTATCTCCACAGACATCTATGTCTTCTTGGTTTTTGTCACTCTCCCAAGCGCACACAACACGTATTGGTGCAGTAGAGTCTGTGGATAACCGTGTAGAACGATTTCAATGGTGTGTACGCTACCGCAATCCAGGCATAATAAATAAGAAAAACACTGCCAAGGGCTATACCAATAACACGATCAAAGGTAATTATGATAATAAAAATGCTAATAATAGTAGCAATACTGACAGTTCTTATGTGAATGGGCAGGAGGATGAATCCT
The DNA here is from genome assembly GCA_030849725.1 of Trypanosoma boissoni. NCBI lineage: Eukaryota > Euglenozoa > Kinetoplastea > Trypanosomatida > Trypanosomatidae > Trypanosoma > Trypanosoma boissoni. The sequence continues at coordinate 13,793 of JASANW010001253.1, forward strand.
GGGTCCAGGGCTTTGTACCAACAGGTATTCCTTATCATCTTGTAATACCTCCAACAAATGGTTTTCTCTATGGTGACACAATTGTAAAGCAAATCACGCGGAAGACTCGCCACCCAACGCTTGGTATGTGGGAAAAAATTCAGCTTACAGGGCCTCTCATTGACCACACATATGCATTGGGCAACTCCCTTTTCTTCTTTCTTGCGGAAGAGCTTGTTCCGTGTAAAAAGCTCAAAAAATATTTCATCAGCCGCAACAGTTCTGATCGTTTCAGTACGGCTGTAAATGGTTCAGCGGTGATTCTTCCCAAGCTTCTGGCGAATAAGGGACGTTACAAATTGTGTGCGAGTGCTACTTATCCCAATCGAAGTGCTTCACAGGAAGATACGGAGGCGGCACTGCAGTTTTTTGAGATTCTTGGCCTTCGAATCGAACTCGTTCACCCTGTCTATGCAGTCTTCTCCTTGAATGGGACGGACTACGTGACCGTAGAGCAGGGCCAAGAGTGGGCGCTGCCGATTAGCGGATCGAGTCTTTCAAATATGACACTTGTGCGCTTTCGTCCTATTGGCGCGAATTGCAGTACACCTATGCCAAAAAGTCTTGATGATGTCGTTGTCCGGAATACCTTTCCCGGGCTTCAGCTCTTTAACACATCCCATAAAGCACCCACTTCTCTGGGACCCAAGTTCAGCCAGACTAGTGGTAAAGATATAAATATTGGTAGTGATAGATCTCAAAACGAGTATTACATTGTGCTTGAGCGTGATCTTATTCGCGCTCTTCCGTCATCCATAGTATATCAAGTGTGCTTCCGTCCCGACCGATCGCAGCCTTGGATGAGTTCAGGTGTTGCGCTTCATGTGGTAGACCACGTGAGGCGTCCCACGCACTTTGAGTATTTTCCTGCGGATGGAAGCCGTGATGTGGTGCGCATTAAAGCGCTTCCTCCAACCAAAGTTGCCTTTCCCTGGCGAAGCCATGAAGAGGACACAGCAAATATTGTTGGTGCCGTCGAAAGTGAAGTAGCTGTCGCACTTTGGTGTCTCAACGGTACCTCGTCGATAGTTCCTGCAGGTGATGAGAAGCGCCATACATTAACTGATACTGAGCCAGATAGCTTTGAAGGGCTCGTGTCTTGTGGAAGCCAGAAGCGCGTGATGTTTGTAAAGCCTATGGACAAGGATACGGATCCATGCTTTGTAGATTTTGAGGCAGTTCAATCGGATATCATTCGTGGACCGTACGTTCTCAACAATGGTATTTTGACAATTCCACGGAGTGTAACCCGTCATGTGGATTCTTATCCCAATATGTCCCGCCCCTGGGTTATGTGCATTGAGACAGGTCCTGAACTTTGGAGAGAACCCCTCACGCCTTTGTTTCTTTTGCAGTTCACCACCGCCCTTCCCATTGGATTCCGTCATGATCCAGACGACCCGAACAATAGTACCGCAACTCTTTACCCTTCACGTACACCCTCGATAACTCGGGAATCCAATGATAAGGCCATTGGTAGGGACAACAACCGTGAAAGTAACGGGGGTAGTCGTACGAGCGCCATGGATCCCGTAGATCGCACTGTAAGTGAAGGGAATTCAACACTCATTCTTTATGTAGAGGACGCGAGTCGTGTATTTTACCTGAACGGCTATGCCATTCAACGTGGATTCAAAATGCGCTTTGGTGCTCATTGCGAGAAAGATATAATAAAAGCCGCTGGAGCTTCTTTATCAAAGAAAGGAAGTCGCAGGAGTCGTGAAGCCCTCATTGCGGAGACACAGGCTCTAAACAACACACTACTCTATGACGAGCCTCTCACCATTGAAGACGACCACGGCGTTTTCCTCGTGCCGTCAACGCACTTCGCCCTTCTGGAGGCGCCAACACCCATGTGCCTTTCCACCAATGGTGGAGTATCATACATGCGAACGAGCCTTTCGCTTGCTGTTCTTCCATCGCGATTGCGGCACGATGTGCCTGAAAACGAGTCACAAGTTGCCGAATCCGTCTTCAGTCACACCCTCGTCGTACCACGACATAGTAAAGGTGTTGTGAGTCTCGCAGGAATGCTCTCTTCAAAAGCGAAAGATGACACTGACGCGAGTCGGATCTTTGCGGTCGGGGCGCAAGTCATGTTATCCTCAAATTGTCACAAAGATAATGAAGGTCTTCCGCGCATTATAGTGAGCACGACGAATACGATTACACTTACAGAGGTTCATACACAGAAGTCTACGTCGGGAAAGCGGCTAAAGATTTGTGTTCGCCCATCGTATTTTTCAGCTTTTGCGGTGAATAACTCTGTCGGAGCAATTTTTTCTGATAATGCAAGAAGTACAAATGTACATAGCGGTGTTTGGCATAATGGGGAGAATGACGAGGCGATGATGCATGGGTTCCGCTCATCTGGTCTCTATTTCCGTGTGTTGAATGTATCTGTGAGATCCCTCTCCCTCCACGAGCCCATGCCTAACGCAGTAGCAGAGGAAAATGGCGTGCACCACATTGTTGTGCGCCGTGGAAATGAATCCATGGTGCTCCTTGCGGCATTCGAAGATGACATCAGCAACGCTGGTTACGACGCTAATAAAAACATGAAAGGTGATGATGCTGATGCCCCACGAGATGTGGATGAGCGGTATCTGGACTTTCTTAGCACGTCTGGTGCGCTGACTTTTTTCGGTCACGCAATGTTTCGCCTTGGCAAGCCGTGCACTGACCTTGACGAGCGTAATCCCGCAACGCCTGTGATCCCTTACACAACACTCACTGCAACTTTCACCAAAAACAGGGTCCGCGTAACGGGTGCAGACGGAACTGCCGCAAGAGACTTTGCGGTGCCGCTGCACCTGGCGCACAAGGAGACGATAGAACCGTGGGACCCATCAACGTTGTGTTTCTCCGTGGATGGGGGGCGGCACTATTTGTCGGTTGGGGTTTCGTATGCTGCAGTTTCATGGGCACCCAAGTTGCGTGTGGAAGTCTCGATGGAAGATTATGATACTTTGAATGATAACAAAGACACGAAAAAGACGAATATTCGCAATAGAAGTGAAGCCGGCAAGCGGTTGCTCTCCTCTGCGGTGCATTTGTTTGAGGAGTCGAGTATGTACGGTCGACTGGTAGACGCGCGTTACGACGTACGTGGATATAAAGGGTTGCCGCCCTTTGCCGACACCCCACTGAACCGATACATGGGCGCTTTTGCAGCGGATGTGCTATGGACAGGATTCCTTGCCAACGCGGGATACGCAAGTGGTGGCGAGCTGTACATTCCTGCTGTGGTGGAAGAGGAACACTCAGCGTGGGGCAGCAGGGATCATGATGTTCAAAATGGTCAAACGGGTGAAGTTGTTAGCGAGCTGCAGTTTACAGTGAATCACCGCCATCGCGAGATACGCACTGGGATGACTATGCAGCTGAAGCCTCTAGGGGTCCCTTGCATTGGCTCAGAGCCTGGGACATTATTTCAGCAGATTCACCGCCAGTCGACGGGATGGCTTCTTCCCATTGCAGGAAGCTGCAATCACGGCATTCAGACCGGTACCGTTGTGCGTTTTGTTGACCCCGCGTTGGTGGCCACATGCACAAATGCAACAGCGGTCCAGCAGGGATTTGTGTTTGACGCGCATGCTGTAGACCCAGGCGAGTGGTTGGGCGATCACACTGCAACACACATGACACCTGTCGCACTACAGCTCCCACCGTCTTTACGGTACGTCTCCGATGGGCGCTATCGTATTTGCCTAAAGAAAAATCTTCCATACCGTGTTGCAGAACGGCAAGGGATCGAAGCAACTTACCTTGACACGCCGATCACATTTGAGTTCACGTCTGAGATGCGGGTAAGCGGGATTGGTGGGCTTCGCACTGGGTCCTTGGCAGTCTTTCAGATAGCTCAAGCAGACCTTGCAGTGGATGGGTCTTTCGTCCCGCTCGCGCGGGAGCATGTGCGTGTGGCGTTTATGCAAGGAGATGCGAGAATGAAGATGGAGACACAATGCATGGCGCTTGGTACAGCTTTCCCAGTGGAGAGTACGTTGGGTATGGAGGAAAATCATACAATTGAAAACAGGATAGATGGTCTGAATGATAAGTCCAATTACAGTGCCACTGGTGAAATTAGTCCTCGTTGGTATCCAGTTGTGAACGGGGCTGTCCACCTCGCACCAGATGATGTGTCTGCCGTTACAAATCGTACCTCATTAACCATTTGCTTCAGTGTTGACAATGGCCTCTCCTCGCACGCAGCTGGGGAAGCCCCTGCGTTCTTACGACTAGTTGTGCGGCCGCCTGTTCTGCTAGGCTTTGCGGAGTCTATGACTATCGCACGCAGTGATCTTCATAGTCCAACTGCAGGTACAGTGTCAGCCTCTGCGTTGCGCCTCAGTCGGCTCTTACTCAAAGATAACACTGGTGGAAGCGGTAGCTCTTCTGTCGATGGCGTGAGACTCACGTCTTTTAGAGATCGTCCGCCAAGTTTTCATTACACTGCGGCAAGGTGTTTTGTCGGCAACGGCATTGGCCCTCGAAGCGGTCGCACGGTGCATGGCTCCGCGCGGGCGCTTGCCGTTGCGCTACTCTTTAGCGATGTTATTGGCAATGTATGCGACGGTGTCAATCTCACAAGTGTGATTGAAACGAGTGAAGAGATTCACCCGAGTTGGGGGGATTACTTGGGTGGTCCGCTTGCCTTTCCTGTCTTTGTTATCGATGCCCGAACTGGATGTCTTTGGGGCGATGTGGCGGAAGACGGAGGTGATGGTGATAATCTGTACAATGGTACTGTGGATGAGATTTTACGGATGCACCCGAGATGGATGAAACAAACAGCAGCACTGCGCCGTGCGGGTGGGATTCATGCGGCAGCGCTGCTCGCCCGGGGATCCACACCAACTGAGCGCAATCGACGTGCGTCTGCTGTGTATATTCCTTGTGTCTCGATGGATGGTGTGCAATTCTACAGCGCCAACGCGCCGCTTGACACAGAGGCGGAGTGCGATAAAAAGGACTCACGGGGCCCATCTGCGGAGTGGGTGAGCCATTCGACAGACAGCAGCAGTGGTGATCTTCATGAATTGTACTCTCATGGCAGCCTCAAGCGTTGTACGGGTGGCCCCGATGCAATGAATCGTGCGGAGAACTCGTGTGAGGCGATGCGGTTGACTCTGACATCTCCGCGTGAGTCTGCCGCCCCGGTACGTGCGTTGAGTTCAGTGCCTCTTGCGATTCGTGTGGACCCGACACCGCGTGGCTCGTACTATGTTGGCGATATTGCTGTGGTCGCTATCCTCATGGTGCGCATGCGCGGGGACGGGAATTACAGCAATGCAAGTAACCGTGCCTCGATCCCTGTAACTGTGGCACTGGAGAGCGATGCCGTTTGGGGATTGGCTCGATTTCAGATTGCAGTGGCTCGTGTACTAGAAATCGATGCGGCAGACATTGTCTTGCGCCTCGTGCGGCAGGGAACGATTGACCCACCCAGAACCTATTCCGCAGATGTCCCTGTGAATCTAAGCCATGGCATGGTCAAATACACACTCTCTCTTTCGTTGCAGTCCGATGTGTGTGTAGGGAAATACTCCGCAGGTAATGTAAGACCGGCGGCAGATATTCTTTTGCGGTACGCGGAATTACTGCGCAATGGAACCGCGCAGGCATCCCTCTTTAGGCATTTGCTTCCCCTTACAGCTGGGCCCGCGGTGGAAGTGGTGGCGCCGTATGTGAACTTTACGTTTGGCACTGGGGTCGACTTGAATGTCGCACTTGCGCGGCACAGTGGGGAACTCCCTGTGGAACCAAAGGATGAGGTGATGTGGCTGACGCAATTTGCGCTCTTCCCGCATGCAACAATTGACCCAATGAAAGTGCCAGATAGCTTAACGAACGACACCACGTATAAGGCCTCATGGTGGACCGTGGCGGTGCTACTGCTCTTTCCAGTATGTATCATTGGGTCGTCGGTCTATGTGTACTGGAATTACATGCGAGACCGTCCAATGCAAGTATCCCGCGAGTAAGTAAAAGGCAAAGGAAGAAGAATAGGTGATGTGGTTAAATACGTTACATTTTGTATGATTGTTTTATATTGTCGTTGTTGTTGTTGTTGGGTTTTTTGATTAAGGATAGATTGACCACTATCTGAACGGTTTTGTTTTATTTTTGTGTTTTTTTTTTTTGTTTTTTCATAAATACTGGATGATATGCATGGCGGAATAATCGAAATCACATCGGATTTTTACATGTACATACTATATATATATATATATATATATATATAGTATCTCTCTGTGTGTATGTATGTGGTTTGTTGTTACTGAACTTCTTACTTTTCAAGTATATGTCTGGCGCTTGAATTAATTTGGGATAATTATCATTATCTTTTGAGCACAGGTCTTATTTATCTCTCTTTCCCTTTTTTCCTGATTTGGTCTGTGGTTTACCAAAAAGGAAAGAATTTGCTTCAAAGGATACCTTTGGGAAAGTGGGAAAAGTAGTTATTTGTTTTTGTTTTGGATAAAAGCAATTAATAAGTTTTCTGGTGCGAAATTGCCTTTTGCAGATTCACTCACTTTTTTTTTTTTTGCCTTTTCTTTTCTTTACTGTTTTATCCACATATTTTTTTTTTTGTCTTTGTTCCATTTTTAGAAAACGTGTTTTGTTGTTGTTGTTGTCTTCTTATAACCTAAGAATTCAAAAACAACAACAAAAAAAAAAAAGAAGTCAGAGCAATTTCACCAATCGCTGGTGAATAAAAGATCAATAATTACAGCAACAAGATATTGCTTTGTTGGGGGGTGCAAAGCAGTAAATATAATATTATTATTATTATTAGTAGTAATAATAAGGAAGGAATATAAGAGAGTGTATAAAGCACATATTGAAAGTGAAGAAAGAAATAAAAAAAAAAACTCAGATAATAAGAGGGAAGCTTTTTTTTGTTGTTGTTCTTTTGCTGCTGTAGAAATATTTCTACGAGACCAAGGCAGCATAAAAGAAGTTTTGATTCCGAAGAAACCCCCCCCCCCCCCAAAAAAAAAAAAAAGGTCGAACCAGACCAAATTACTGTCTTAAAGAAGAGTATATATCGATATCTATACCTACATATATATATATATATATATACATATATTCTTAATTGCAAATGAGGCAAGGGCGTGTTCGGACAGAGTCGATGGTGCAACGTTTTGCAAAGACAGCCATTGGAGAAGGCTTTAATCTCTGGGATCGGGACTATCTCCTGAGTGCGATGCGGTTCTTTATCTTCAAGGGCGAAACAGCCCCGCCATTTCAGGTGGGCCCGTGTCTGGACGCGACGGGTGATATTCTGATGCAGATAGACGAGTACGAAGACGCAAGTGAGCAATTTCTCCTTGCCGCGGATAAGTACATGCTCATTCAGCAACCGATCCTCGCGGAGCTGATGCGAATCAAATCGGATGAGTGCCTCAAAGGTTCGTCGGATGCACTGGTTCGCCTGGAGTCCTATTTGAACTCCCAGAGCGCGTCGGCGCCGAGTCCCACTGGTGCTGCCGCTGCTGCTGCAGTGGCTCGCATGCGTGCGTACCACGCGGAGCTTTTGCTCAAAACCGCAACGGACGAGACGGAGGCGGAAGTTGCAGTGCGGGCCATTGCAGCGGCGCAGTTGTCCTGCCAGCACGGGTGGGATCGCGTGCACACGGGACATATTGTTTTGGGCGACGCGCTGCAGACAGCCGGGGATCTCGAGGCGGCTCGGCACGAGTACGCCAAGGCCGTGGAGGCAAACGGCAACAGTCTCACAGCTCTTCTGCGGCTCATTAAAATCCTAAAGCTTTTCGTCGCCGACGCCGGCGACGACGCGGCGCGGGTGGCGCCGTTGCAAGCGGAACTGCTGACGCTCTTCGACGCCGCCATCGCCCTCCACCCGCAGTCCACACTGCTGCGGGAAAAGGCATTTCTCATCAGCGAGACCGCCGGGGACGCGGAGGCGCTCGCGTTTCTCGACCCGCTGATTGCGAATCCCCCGCCGGAGGAGGCCGACGCGGTGGGTGGGGTTGCGGGGAAAACGCTCGCCACTCTGCTCAAGGCAAAGGCCGCCATCTTGGCGGATGGGGGAAATATAAAAGAGGCCTTCGGTGTTGCACAGGCGGCGCAGAAGGAAACCCCGTGGGACGAGGAGGCAGTGGCAATGGTCGCGGAAATTGAACAAATGTTGGGAGAAGAGGTTGGATAGCATTCAGGCTTCGTTTGGAATTGGATATTTTTGGAAGACGTGAAATGAAAGAGTATATATGAAAAAAAAAACAAAAAAAACAAGAATTGATGTTAACCATTCGACATTTTTTTTTTTCTTTTGCAAGTGTGAAGAAATATATATATATATATATGTATATGCAGAAAAAAAAAAAAATAGAATGAAGGGCTAGATGGAGAAAAAGAAAGGAAGAGCAAAGGGGCGGCAGGTTGAAAGGCGAGTATAAGAGGTATGGACCCCGTGAAAAAAAAAAAAAAATTTTTTTTTTTTTTTTTTTAGGGAGTGTTGTTAAAATAAGGTGAATTTTTTTTTTTTCATCTTCTTCTTCTTCTCTTTATTTGTCTGTAGGCTCAAGCTTCACTGACGGTTGAGAGAGTAGAGATAAAAAAAAAAAAAAAAAAACTTAACTTGCGCCATAGTGCCCATTCGCGCGTAAAAAGAGGACTAAAGGAGAAACAAAAGAAAAAAAAAGGGGAAGAGAGAGAGTGTGTGTGTGCGCAAAAATAATGTTTAGTATTTTTGTTGTTGTTGTTAATGAAAGTGAGACAGTGAAAGCCAAAGTCAATGTGAGTGGGGAAGACTGCGAATATGAGAGGAAAGAGAATTTATCGCCAAACATGAGAAGCGGATTGAGTGTTTGAAAATAAGAAGAAGCAAAACAAAAAATAAAAAGGCAAGAATTCTGGCTTCGCTAATTTTTTTTATTCAAAATAAAGAGACACGAAACGATGAATAATGAACAATATATATATATATATATATTGATCCACAGAGGGAAGAGAAGGAAAGAAGTCGATGAAAATAAAAAAAAAAAAAAAAAGAATTAAAATTAAAAATCGTATGGGAACAAACAAAAAAAAAAAATGTTAGACACTTGTCGTTATTTTCGACATTTTTTTTTTTTGATGTGTCGAACATATTCCTCTTTTGTATTCCGCGGGATTCAATTACGGTCAAATGATCATTCTTAAACGAAAGTGAAGTGCTAGATCATTCCTCCTTTTTGCCTATTTATTTTTGATACTTATAATAGGAAACGCCACTTGTGTGTGTTTGTGAGAAAGAAAGAGAGAGAGTGTATGTGTGTGTGTGTATCTGAGTCTTGCGTTACTGTTTCTTTTCTTTTGCTTATTTTATTCGCAATGTTCCTCTCTCTCTCTCTCTCTTTGGTCTCTGTTCGTTCGCTTTCTCTGTTTTTCCCGCAGGCGCCTGTCCCCGCTGAGTACTTCTCTCAGCACCGGGGCTTTCCCTTTCTGCCCCTTTACTTTCATCAGGTTGGCTTCTGAGTGTAAGACCGATTTGTTTCCTTCCTTTCCTTCCTTTACTTCCTTCATTTTTTTTTTTTTTTTTTTTGCGTCCGCATCGTTTACCTGATTATTTGATGGGCTTATATATATATATATATATATATTGTTATTGTTATTGTTTTTTGTTTTTTTTAATGGGGAAACAATAGTATAAGACGACAGGAATAATACAATGACTACTGTGAGTGCGCGTGTGAGGTGAAGTGTTCCTGTTGTTCGCTTTCTGCTTTCTCGCCGCCCCCACAGGTGAGTTCGGGAGGAAAGGAGAGGCACTCCTGCTACGGAGATTGAAAGCAATAAAAGTGAAGACGAGAAGAAAAAAAAAATTAAAATTAAAATTAACAAACCAAAAAAAAAAAAAAAAGAGAGAGAGAAAGACAAAGATTTAAAAAAAAAAAACACCTTAGGAGGGGTGGGGGGAAAGCGGCGAAAGTGATGGGAACAATTTGATAGGAGAAATTGGTACAAAAAAATTTCATTAATGTAAAACAAAAGAAAAAAAGAATATATATATATATATATAATTTTTTTTATTTTTTGTTGTTGTTGCTTATTGTTTTGTTTTGTGTCTTTTTGTTGTTGTTGTTCTTTTCTTCTTCTCTTCATTTGCCTCTGAACATCGGCTGCTGATCGTCTCACACGCGATTTATTGGTTAGTATTGTGTTTGTCGTTGAGAACTTGTGCATTCCACATGACAAGTTGGGGGCTCTATTTTTATACTTTTACGTACGAGAACCAAAACAAATTTCTGCTTGCATTGTTCTCCTGTTTGTTTTTGCTTGTGTTTTTACTTTCTTCGTTTGAAATCTCCTCATTGAATACGCACATTACAGTAATTCGCCATTCATTGTACGAGTCTTTTGCGCACTGTTTCTCTTGGTATAACTGTTTCTATCTCTCTCTGTGTGTATGTATAAACTTTGTGATATTTCGGATTTACCGCTTAAGGTATACTGTGAATGTTATTCTTGTTTTTTTTCTTGTTTTTTTTTTTTTTTTCGTTTTCTTTAGGAACCGCTACGAGGAGGCCTTTTTCAATCGTACATTTATCTCCAACTCTGGAGATCTGAAGTGGGAGCAGACACGAGTCCGGGTGGTCCACTGCGAAGTGCCCGGGATAAAGAGAAAGAGAAAATATAAATAAATATATATATATAAAAAGGAAAGTGGAGAGAGAAATCCCGGTGAGAGAAGACTCTTCAAAGGACAAGGCAGTTCAAAGTATCCGTAAAGGGAGGGAAACCGAAGAATCATCAAAAGGAGTGAGAAAAAAGGAATTCCTTCATAGGTTATTCTTTTAGTTTTTTTTCTTTTTTTTTTTTTGTTTGTGTCTTTGTTTTTCGGGATTTTACTTTTTTATTTCTGGTATTATTACACACCAGCTCTAAATCAATTTGTGTAGAGGATTTTTGGGGGGTCAATACCTAAATATATATATATATTTATATATATAAGGGGACAGTTTGCTTTCCCGTCATTGCCTTCTTTTTTTTGTTGTTGTTGTTGTTGTTTTTTTTTCTTTTCTTTTCTTTTTTGCCGTTTATCTGTACTTTCTTGTGGCATCGAAAAGAGAAAAAAGGGAGAAAAAAAAAAAGTTTGTGTGTGTGTGTGTGTGTGTTTCTGAGTCATCGTCTCTTTAAACGATACATTTTGGAACCTTTTTTTCTTTTTTTTTTTTCTTTTTAATCGCGCACATCATTCGGTGTTTGTTGAGAGCTGGAAAGGGGAAAAAGATAAATTCCTTCTTTTTTTGTTTTTTTAGTCAAGTTTAGCATACTGAGTAGTTAAGAGTGTGGGAGAAGGGAAACAAAAAAAGAAAACAAGAAAAAAAAAAAAAAAAAAGAGCGAACGAAGGTGAGTATTCCAGAAAAGGGTGAAGAAACAGTTAAAAACGTGTAGTGTTCAACCTCTTTTGATTCGAAAGAAGGAAGAGAAGGAAAAGAAGGTAAGTCTTTGTGTGTGTGTCTCGAGTACAATCGACAAGATAGCGTGTTATAGGGGTAGAACTAAAAGAGTACTTAGAATAGGAAGAGAAGAGGAGAGAAAATAAAACAGAATCCACAAAATCAAAGCGAACACAAAGGACGTGGAAACGACGATAGCTGCGTCTTTGTGTGTGTGTTTTTTTTTTTTATTATTTTCTTTTTTTTGGTATTTTGACGGTTTCTTTCTTATTTCTTAGGCTGTTGTAACTTGTGCATTTACAGACCTTTAAAATATAGAGACGGAAAAAAGAAAAAAGGAGGGTGATTAAAATTTAAAGCAAGAGAAAGGGTAAGAAATAAAATAAAAAAGAAACGAAGCGTGAGGTGAAAAAAAAAAAAAAACATTGCGCGAAGTAATCCCTTTTTTTTTTTTTTTCCAGAACAAAAATAAAAATTTTTCTGTCCCTCTCTTTTGTGGCAGGGAGGGCTCCTTTCATCCTTTGATTGTTATAACAGTCCTTATTCATTAGTATTTATTCCTCTCCCTCCTACACAAAAACACACAGAGTATATATACATATATATATATATACCTGTCGGTGCACTTTTCTTGGTGAGTAAAGCCTTTCCCGGATGGACCCGAGCGCGGCGCGTGCCGTGACGGCGCCAACATTGCGTGCGGTGGCCGGTGGCGGGGCGGCGTCCTCCGGTCCCGTGTCTGAGCGGAAGCGACGGGCGGAGGAGAAAGGCCTTTCGAAAGGATCAGAGACAAAAAGACTTTCTAAAGGGTCAGCGTCAAAAAGACCTTCAAAAGGGTCAGCGTCAAAAAGACCTTCAAAAGGGTCAGAGTCAAAAAGACTTTCGAAAGGAACAGAGACAAAAGGCATTTCAGGAAAAGCAGAGTCAAAAAGACTTTCGAAAGGACCAGAGACAAAAGGCATTTCAGGAGAATCAGAGACAAAAAGACTTTCGAAAGGACCAGAGACAAAAGGCATTTCAGGAGAATCAGAGACAAAAAGACTTTCGAAAGGACCAGAGACAAAAGGCCCTTCAGGAGAATCAGAGACAAAAAGACTTTCGAAAGGACCAGAGACAAAAGGCATTTCAGGAAAAGCAGAGACAAAAAGACTTTCGGAAGGACCAGAGACAAAAGGCCCTTCAGGAGAATCAGAGACAAAAAGACTTTCGAAAGGACCAGAGACAAAAGGCATTTCAGGAGAATCAGAGACAAAAGGCCCTTCAGGAGAATCAGAGACAAAAGGAGTTATGGAGGGATCAGAGCCGGAGCCGCCGCGGCAAGAGTCGCAGTTTATGAGTCGCCTTGGGCTTTCCGTTTATGCGGCGCCATTTGTCCCGCGCGCGGTGTGGGAGTCTGGTTTGGGCGAACTGACTCCGGGAAGTCTCTCGGATCCTCCTGCACTTCATGACACACCACAATACGCAATACAGTTTCAGCCACGGTTGCGCATGACGAGTAGTAGCTCGAGCAACACGACGGCGTTTCAGCGACCAGACATACAGTCCTCTGTGCTTGAATTCCCGCGCACACCGCTTGCGGAGGATGGACGATGCGCGCGGCGCTCACCGCCTCTCAGCACAAGCGCAGTCGCTATGCCCGGCTCGGCATCTTGTAGTGCGGAGAGTGTCCTGCCGCAACCGCAGCGCCTTACGCCACTGCTCGCCTCTGCAGTGCTCACATCGCCTGTGATGGCGCAGTCCGCCGCCGCTGTGATGGGACTGCAGAGCCGATCGAGAATGATAGCGAGCACGAGCTGTATCAGTAGTCTCCAGTGCCCAACGGAAGTGACAGACGGCACAGACAATGTGCGCCACCGCCGCGTTCCTTTTACGGATGCAGAAGCCATGGACGTCGACACCATGTTGGATTTACTTCACGCGAGTACTAGCGACGACGAGGAAGAAGAAGGGGCGACCCTTTTGCTGCAGCAGCAGCAGCAAAACATGGCTGACACTGGTGCGGGCTCGTTGTCCAATTGCGATCTTTATATGTGTGGCCGGGGGTATTGGGATTTGGAGGGGCCTCGCGCGGCCACACGAAGGTACACACGTCGTGTGAACTCCATGGGGCTCACATCCCCAACCATGGAAACCGTTCATGGTCGGGATAATAATCATAATACGAGTTACGCTTTGCTGGACTCAACTGAAGTGGGCGAGTGCGATGAGGAACTCTGGGAAATGAATAGCAGTGCGTACGCGGACAGTCTGGATGAGGCACAAGCAGAGTGGATTGAGGAGCAATTGCAAGCGAAGGAAAACCCGGAGGGATTCTTCTTCTGAAGCGAAGAAAGAAGAAAAAGAAAAAAAGTCAAGGAGAAATGAGGGCGCGGCTAAGTGGTAAAAAAAAAAATGGGAAGGGATGCATAAAAATGGCTTAATTACAGAGAGAGAGAGAGTGTGTGTTATAACTTTTTTTTGTATGTTACACATATCTCACCCCTTTCCCGCTCTTTTTGGTACAAAAGCATTATTTGCTTGGTTTTCTTTTTTTTTTTTTTTCTGTATGTGTATGTGCATGAATGTGTCTGTTGTAGTTTTCTTTCGCTGTCATTTCGTAAAAAAGTTTGTGTCCTTTGTGGTTCTTGCTTTATATGATGTGGCGGTAGAAAGGGAAACATTGAAGGAAATCCTCAAAGAACAGAAAAAAAAATAAAAACTGACATAGAGAGAAGAACGAAAAAAAAAAATGTGAAAAAAAAAAAATTACTTCCTCTTGCTTCATTGTTTTTTTTTTTTTTTCTGGGTAATGTTTTTATTGTTTAGAAAAAAAAAAGAGTATCCTACTTCGCTAGAAGAGCGCCACACCAAAAAAAATATATATTTTAAGAGGGATATATATATATATATATATACGGAGGTTCTTGTATATCCGGTAAGCGTTTTAAGCTAAATAAAACCGCTGTGACATTTTTTCGTGAGGGGGAAAAAAAAAAAATGTGGGGACCTGTAACACAAAGAATATCTTTGATGCGTGAAATTAAAAACGGAAACAGTAAGAAATGAATCTAAAAGAGAGAGAGAGAGAAAATAAAGAAAAGAATATAAATTATTGCTCATGGGTAACGGCACTTTGATGAGACAAGTGAGGTGATTTATTTAAAATAAAAAGAAATAAAAATGATGGAAAGGAATAAAATGTATAATAAGAATTATGACCAATATATATATATATATATATAGATATTATATATGTTTTTCTTGTGCTTCAATTTCAGTGTCTGATTCTTCCCGTTACAGTAGCTAGAGAAGAAATTCACCAGTTGGGTTTTATCTTTCTATATATCTCTCTCTTTTTTTATCACTTATACCGCAGAATGTTTTTTGGGGGGGAGCACGTCAAATCATTTTTTTTTTGTTTTTTTTGCGTGGGTGTTCCCTCTTACTTTTTTTTTTTTAGCTGTACAAAGTAGAGTGAAGGACAAATCGCTTGGCCTTCATCACTCTTCTTTTGCAAAACAAATGTTGCTTTCTTTTTTTTTTTTCAGTTATTTTACTTTAATTTTTCCTATACTTTGAATATCTTTGTACTACATGTTGCTGTTGTTGTTCTTTTAGTTTGGGTTTTCTTACCGTGATCAGTTGTCTCCTTTCTTGTCCTTCTTTCTTTTTTTGTACATTCATTTGGTATCGCAACATGAAACGTAGAAAGAATTTTAGAGCCATACACGCGCAAATGTATATCATTAGGGAATCCGTGAGGAACTATTCATGAACGACACTCCTCTCTTTCCCTCTCTCCTTTACGCCGATTAGTGAAGCCTCGGAGGCGAAGTTATAGGCCCACCTCGCGAAAAAAAAAAGGGGGGCTCATGTTGTACCATGACCTTTTCCTTTTTGATAAAGTATTGATTCATATTCATATAATGTGATTCCTTCTTAATAGTTTTAAGGTCGACAACGATTTCCTTGCATCTCTCTTTTTTATTATTATTTGTAGTAGTCCTGCTCTTCCTGGAATTATGGGAAAGAAGTATTTTAAAATGTAGCATGGGTTCGCGTGACCTTTTTAAGTAATTTCTCAAAATAAACCTTTCTTAGGTAAACTGAAACACAATACCATACAGGAGAAAATAGCAAAGCAATTTCGTCTGTCTGACGCACATTGTCGCCAGCCCTGCGGAATGTATGTCTCATGGCTGGATTCCATTCAAGCCGAAAGGTTGGATTTACTATCTTTGAAAGAGTTTAACCTTCCTTGCTAAGCCTAAACTCCATATATTCCCTTTTGCGTACCTTTATCTGGTGAGAGGGAAAAAAAGTAAAGTAATTTAAAGGTTCCTTTGAATTCTTGTTTACTATCATCAATCCAGAGGAATACTGACTTCCCACCACTCGCGTCTAATCGTGTGTGTCATCGGTTACTAATATAATTAATTGTATATATATATATATATCTGAGTCGTTTTAGACTCGATCCGTTGTGGTGTTTATTAACTAAATCGGCAATAAGATCCAATGTGCCGACCTCTACAAATCTTCGCTTGGGAGATGTTGTATTACCCTCGGCATCATTGTGTCGCTGAGCCCTAACATTGATTCCGATAATTCGGGAGGCTTGTTTTTTGTTTTTGTTTTTTGTCAAGGAGCAAGCTGTGAAGCGTGGAACGATGCGACAGCTCGCCACGTCGTTTTTTTTTTTTTTTCTTACGACATCATATTGTGAAAGCCATAAAAAGCTGGGACATTTGGCTTTTATTATCCACACAAAGCTAAAAGCCTTAAAGGTCGGAAAAGAGGTGTCGTACCACGCGACTGATCATACATTGAAGGCAAATTAATGCTTCAACCCTAATGGTATTGAATTACTTCAAGGCGCTCTCCATTTTACCTAAACGCGTTTGGGAACTACTCCTTAACGCAGATCATGGTCTCATAACCGACATATAACATTTTTTTTTTTCCAATATACGCCGCCAAACTGCAGTTTCTTAGAGATGCGAGAAATATTTCCTGGAACCCGTTTGGTTTAGGGCCTCCCTTTTTTTCACTCCACGAGGAAGCCGACAAGAGACCTGTTTTCTTCTGGGGGAAAAAGGGTGGTGGTTCTGTCCCTCTATGGGAGGTCTGGAGTTTTCTTATTTTACGTTTTCGCCGTGATCCTCATACCCATTCCTTTAATCCCCTCTCGCGGTGGGATCATGGGAATGGAGATGGGCGGAGACTTCACCGTAATTCACAAGAAGCCCACTATTATATTCGTTAATAAAGGATCTCTCTAATAGAGTTTGCTCGAGGGTTGAAGATTTTTTTTTCTCACCCTTTGATTTTCTAAAGCCTTCTTCCGTTCCTTTCTTGTTTGTACGATTTAAATACATTAAAAGGCCTAATAACATGTACTTAAGATCCCCAAAAGGACAATAGCCGGTCAGCGCCCCTTTCAGATGGTGTGTTGTGTTCGGGTCCAGCTTTGCGATGCTGTTGAGCATGATTTTTCTATTCAGTACAGTGAGTAAAAAATATAACAAGACTTCGAAATGGGATGCACAACAGGTGAAATAGATTCTTTTTATTGGAATTCAAAGCAGGACAGCTCATTAAGAATGGATATGTACTAAATGCTGCTCAAGATGTCCAAAAATATAAATTACCCCCATATTTGACTGCACAGTTGGCCACACACAAGAATTAGTGTGAAGTATTTCAACTGTACCTTCCCCTATGTGGGGATCTGCATAAAAAGTACTGGTCCAGGTGCTGTGCTTGCTGGCAATTCTGTGATGTGTGCTCCAGAGAAAAAACGGAATTCCTGAAAGGCCCTGGGCCGTATGCGCATCCTACACACAGAGTTGCGGTAATACGCAGAGTGAAGAATAACCGTTTTCAACTTCCATAAGAAGCGGATACGACAAATCTTCACTAAGCTATTAACACAAAACCTCCGTTGGATTAAGTCTCTGTCTGTCATAGCGAGAATACCATAAAACATTTAGAAGATACTTGTTAACTTTTTGCTTTGAATATTGGATCATAACCAAACTGCCCCCCCCCAAAAAAAAAAAAAAACGTCCGCTTAAGTTCATGGGCAGAAGCCACACTCTGTTGTGTGGGAAAAGCATTTTCAGAGGTTTTTCTAGAGCAGCTGGGGGTGGAGTGGGTGGTCTGATTCACGGCGACGGAAGTTACGCCAGCAGACCAGCAACGCTTTTGGGTTGCATAGCAACGCGGAATACATAAGGGCAATCCCGATGTGGTGACTGTGTCGATGCTATGTCTCTTGCATTGCCCATCATCAATGAAGGAAAGCTACACTTTATAAATAAACTTGAAGTTCTTCTTCCTCTGTGTGTGTGTGTGTGTGTTTGTTTTCATGGGCACTCGGAGTTTATTAACATGTTGGGTTGCACATGAGAGCTACACTGGCTTGTCTTTTCATGGAGTACTAAACTTGGCGTTGAATATTGTGAACCTTTACAAGGTACTCATCCTAATGTTTCTGAAACGTTCTGTGTAAGCGTAGGGATCTATAGAGTTTATATATATATATATGAATATCTCAATCGGTTATATTTGCACTACTGGATAAATGACGTACTCAACAGTGTAAAAACAAATACTATAATAGAGGAAAATGTAGTGCTGGGGTAACCACTTTGGAGTGGGGTATTGGAACAGTTTTCCCCGTCTTCTTTGGTGTGAAGCTTCATGACTAATCAAAGTATAAGCTACTGAGAAATTCGACCACTCAAGACTTGTAATGAGCTCTGTGTTGAGAGTAGGTGGCAGTTGCTGGTGTGAAAAACATTAAAGAACGCTTCTTGTGCATCACAGTCAATTTCGGCACAAGCCTATATACTTGCGGTAAGTTTGGCAGGGAGACGTAGCGCTTTCTCTCTTCATGAAATCATACCGTTCCTGAAAAGCGTCGACCTCCACGACATCCATCCCCTGCTCTACAAGTGGGAGTTGCGATTATGAGGAGGACATTCCTGATGTCGCCTTGAAAACTCAATCCGCCTTGGCAAACAGGGGATTCCCTCAGAAATGGTCAAACACTTATGGATGGAGGGTGGAGGAGGGTGTTCTTATTTGAGTCAGATAATGTAAGGATATCAACAATAATATGAGCTTCTGATTTGAAACGGTTCATTCAGACGAGTTATTGGGCAGTACTACTAATTCGTGTGGAAAAACATTCACTTGGATACCTATCTATGCTTGATTAGGTTGGATGACACATCTTTGAAAGGAGCTGTCAATGATTGCTTTATTGCGGTAACAAGTTTTAGTTTAAGAACTGAGATTATTATTCCTCATATTATTAACAAGCAATGCGAACGCACAGCTTGCACGGGTGAAATTTGAAGAGAGTCCCTTCTGATGGTCTATCTGGTGAACTCTCTTTTGCACAGGAAGAGCAATGGCAAAGGGGCAAAACTTGCGATAGGTAACCTCCGTGGTCCTGTAGACGGAAGAGAATAAAATATTCAACTTTGTGTATTGACCAATAGATATGACATTTTTTAACCAAGAAATCCTTTAATAAACCTTCCACAGATCACGATAAACTTATTCTGAGTATCCCTTTTATTTCTCTATTTTTTTTTTTTTTGAAACGTGTGGTATAAATGCTAACAACTGACCATTTTTTAGTTTTTTTTCCCGCGTTTAAACGCCGAAAGGTAGTCAAGC